>BQNB010121808.1:1779-17188 GCA_026074375.1 Tanacetum coccineum
GACCCAAAGTCGTACGAAGGTGTGTTTTTAGGATACTCTCAAACTAGTAAAGCATACATAGTGCTTAACAAGGAAACAATGAGAATTGAGGAATCTCTCAATGTTTGATGAGATCTTGCCCAAGCCTAAGTCATCTTCTTTGGTAGAAGATGATAGGATTGATGAACCCATAGTTCAAGATCTTAATGGGTCACCGTCATTACAAGTTAATGTTTCGGATGAAGGCTATCCTAAGAGTCTAAAAGAAGCTATAGGTCACCCAATAGAACAAGTAATTGGTGAATTAAATGAAAGGATACTTAGGTCTAAGACTAAACAAGCTTAATATTTGGATGACATTTCTCAAAGTCTAAATTACACGAGTCTAGTTGAGATTGTTCATGGTTGACATGCACCATAGGATATTGATTTAAGAGTGTTATGGGTCAAAAAATAAGAGTAGAAGTCTAGAGGTCGTTTGCATACCCTTTTAGAGATAATTGTGCACTTAGATCTTATGTGCTTATGTGCTATGTGATAGGACTTATGTGAAAGGCATGGAAGTTAAGCAACATTGTTGTTCTAACGAGATAAAGGATAAATGTCAATGCATTATTCAAAATATGGTTGATATATCACGAAATCTACATGTCAAACTTATGTGCTATGAACAAGAAATTTGATCTACATCTTGTTAATATTGTAATAATCATCGCTGTTGGGAAAATAGATTGTAACAGACTTAATACTGGTAGTATAACAGTTAAGTCTGGTAGTAATAGTTAGGTCTGTTAGTATTAAGTTAATACTGGCAGCACTAAGTTAAGTCTGGCAGTACTAAGTTAGTACTGGTAGTCTTAGCAGTACTAAAGTTAGTACTGGTTATAGTTAATTCTGTTTATAGTTAAGTCTGTTTATGAAACAGAATAGTAATAGTTATCTTAGAGATATCTTAGGAGATATCTTAGGAAAGGATATGTATTATCCTTTGACTCGTTTGTAAAAGCCCATTAGGGTTTCCTGTGTGTATAAGAGGAACCCTAAGGCACAATGTTACACACACGTTTTAGAGAAATATCAATAGAAGCATAGAGCTTTATAGCAAAATAGTATTATCGTTTCTTCTTTACTCTTGTGTTAAGATTCCGCATTAACACTTGATTTTCATAGTTAGTGTCTCTCATATAGTTGATTTGGATTTATCCAAGTTATCTATTGTCTTACAAAGGCTAGTCAGATCCTAAACCAAGGACCTACAACAACATAGATTTGAGAATGGATGGAAGTTGTGCCAGTAGTTTCTCTCATATCTGGGTTGTAAGTGCTTAATTCTGGTAGAACAAAGGTTAATACTGGTATGTCATTTTTAATATTGGTAGACGAAAGTTACTACTTGTGAATCATATTAATACTGGTAGACCAAAAAGTTAATTCTGGTAGACCAATATTAATACTGGTAGATGACCGTTGGTACTGGTGAGGGAAAATTGATTTTCCCTATTTAAATATTACCGTTAGATATTTTTATGGCAATTACCTCTCATATAGGTTTCCTATTTGGATAATTACTGAATTTTATTCATTAAAACATTTTTCTTTCCTATAAAGAAACTACTTTTTTAGTGTGTCCAATACGAAACCTTGTTTCTCATCAATATAAATTCAATTGCCCCTCTCTACCAGTACTTAGTTACTTAAACAAACCAAACCCAGCACTCACACTCGATTATTCACAACTTCTATTCTTCAAGAATTCAAGATGACCACTTTAAAGTATTCAGACAAGCATAACATGGTCGCTTTTCTTAAGAAACCCAATGAAAGTGTGGGCTTTACTGAGATAGTGGATTTTCTCAAAGGTACTTCTCTAAGGTATGCCTTAACTCATAATCCCACTATATATGATTCCCTAGTCAAACAGTTCTAGCAGACTGCTACAGTTAGAACACTTGCTAATGGGACTCCAGAATTAGTAGCATCCATTGATAATACGGAATATAGTATTAATGAGGCATCTGTCAGAAGTAAACTTCAATTGGCATATGCAACAGGTATTAGTAATTTACCTGATGCTGAAATTTATGATGGGTTGGCAACATTGGGGTATGTTTCTGAGGGCAAACTAACTTTTTGGAAAAAGAAATTTTAACCCCATGGAAATTTTTAATTCATACCATTCTACATTGCCTAAGCCCTAAGTCTGGTGGATGGGATCAATTTGGTAGTCCTATTGCTACTGCATTGATCTGTCTATCTAGTAATAGGGTTTATAATTTTTCAAAGTTGATTTTTGATGGCATGGTTCATAACATAGAGAGTAATATAAAATTTTCTTTAGTATCCAAGATTTTTGCCAATTGAATTTTAAGCGTATCACTAATGAAATTAAATGGAAAGTCTATATTTAGCCCCAACTTTGACTAAAAAGCTTTTTGCAAATATGAAAAGGGGATATGCAGGGGATTATGTACCATTGATGCCTGCAATGTTGGCAGGTACAGCTGAGGATCAAGGTGAAGGCTCAGTAATCTCAGCTAAACCCCAACATACACGATACTGATCCATCAGCTGTACCTCCAACATTGCAGGCATTCATTGGTACATCAATCACCCTACATATCCTTTTCATATTTGCAAAAGCTTTTTAGTCAAAGTTGGGGGCTAAATACTTTCCATTTTTTTTTCAGTATGTGGTATACCTAAAATCTTTGCTAAAAATCTTGGATTACATAAGAATTTAGTTATTAATATCTATGTTTATGAAACATGCCATCAAAAATCAACTTTGAAAAATTATAACCTATTACTAGATAGAAAGATCAATGCAGTAGACAAATAGGACTACCAAAATAGATCCCAATCCACCAGACCTTAGGCATTAGGCAGTTAGAGAATGTTTGAATTAAAAATTTCCATTCGGGTTGTTAATTCTTTTTCCAAAAGTTTAGTTGGCCGCCTAGAAACATACCCCTATGTTCCAAAACCCATTCATAAATTTCAGCATCAAGGTAAAATTGCTAATACCTGTTGCATATGCCAATTGAAGTTTCTTCTGACTGATGCCTCATATTTATTACTATATTCCGTTATTATCAATGGTGCTACTAATTCTGGAGTCCCATTAGCAAGTGTTCTAACTGTAGCAGTCTGCCAGAACTGTTTGACTAGGGAATCATAGATAGTGGGATTATGAGTTAAGGCATACCTTAGAGAAGTACCTTTGAGAAAATCCACTATCTCAGTGAAGCCCACACTTTCATTGGGTTTATTAAGAAAAGCGACCATGTTATGCTTGTCTGAATACTTTAAAGTGGTCATCTTGAATTCTTGAAGAATAGAAGTTGTGAATAATCGAGTGTGAGTGCTGGGTTTGTTTGTTAGTAACTTATGTACTGGTAAGAGGGGGCAATTGAATTTTATATTGTTGAGAAAAACAACCAAAAGGTTTCGTATTGGACACACTAAAAAAAGTAGTTTCTTTAAAGGGATCGATAAAATGTTTTACATGAATAAATTTCAGTATTATCCAAATAGGAACCTATATAGAGAAGGTAATTGCGTTATAAATATCTAACGGTATATTTAAATTGGAATATCATTTTTCCCTCCACCAGTCAGTACCAACGGTCATCTACCAGTATTAATATTGGTCTACCCAGAATTAACTTTTTTGGTTCTACAGTATGAATATTGATTTAACTAGTTGTAACTTTCGGTCTACCACTTATAAAATTGACATACAGTATTAACCTTCTTGTTCTACCAGATTAAAGAATTAAAACCCAGATATGAGTAAACTACTGGCATAGTCTTCCATCCATTATCAAATTCTATGTTGTTGTAGGTTCCTTGGTTTAGGATCTTGAATAGCCTTTGTAAGACATAGCATAACTTGGATAAATGCAAATCAACTATATGAGAGACACTAACTATGAAAATAAGTTTTAATGCGGAAATCTTAACATTAGAGTAAAGAAGAAACGATAATATATTTTTCTATTAAGCTCATGTTTATTTGATATTTATCTAAAACGGTTGTGGTGTAACATTGTGCCTTAGGTTCCTCTTATACACCAAAAGGAAACCCTAATGGGCTTTTAAAAACGAGTCAAAGGATAATACATATCATTTCCTAAGATATCTCCTAAGATATCTCTAAGATAACTATTACTATTCTGTTTCATAAACGAATTACTTTTGGAACGAATTAAACTATGACCAGTACTAACTTTAAGTACTGCTAGACTACCAGTACTTACTTAGTACTAACAGACTTAAATTAGGTACTGCTTGTATTACTTAATACTAACAGAACTAACTAGGGATACCAGAATTAACTTAATCCTACCAGTATATATGTCTGTTACAATCTATTTTCCAACAATCCTCCCCATAACTGATCTTCACTTGTGAACTTCAAGTTCCTTTCTAAAACATTCTTGATCTTTACTTTAAATAATTATGCTTCCCTGAGGATGTTCTGTAACAAAAAATAGATTTCTTCAAGTTGTTCTTCGATTCTGCAACACTTCAAGTCTTCTCTTTGGTATCTTTGCAGCAATATTTTAAAATCTCTTTAGCCATCCTTCATATCAGCAGCATTGACATTTATGAATACATCAAATATAGTGTTTTCAGTCTATTTCTCATCACTTCCAGGAGGGTGTTTATCATGTGAGGAGGTGAATTCATTGAAAATTTTAAATGGATTTGATGTCTCACCCTTATCAGTTTAGCCATTCACTTGGAGTAGTCAGTCACTTTGGGCCTCCAGAAAGGTGTATGTCCCATGTACTGAAAACATTTCACACTCTAGTACTTGAAACATTGGTGGAGTTGAATACATATGGTTTTTGCAAACCATTCCAGCCATAAACGGTTTTGATATGCCTTTACCTGAAGCCGTTTTGCTCAGGGCCTAGTCATCCTTTGGCACTAGAAAAGGTTAATTCCATGGTGGATGATAAGCCATGTCAACTCTTTTGTTCATGAATCTGGTGTGTTGATATACCATCAACTTTTTTGGTAAAGTGTCTAACCATCTAATATGGATTTGCAATTCGTCTCTTACCATAAGCATTTAAACTGATGGTAGGTATGGTTTTTTCCACGCCATTACCACAAGCCACTAAACTTGTGGGTAGCAACTCTTCACTTAGCAGATATGGGGAGTTGGAGGAAAACCATCAACTTATTTGCTAGTTGTCAACATAAGATCAGATTTGAGATAGTCTTTTCCAATGAGGCGTTTGCTCTTGGAAGAACAGTAGTCCTTTTGTTGGTTAGGACATGGTGAATGATAACCATTTGGTTGTGTTAGTGCATATGCAACCTTCCTCCAAGTGTTATCCTTCTTATCTCTATCCTAGGCTTCTAACTTTACAAACTTCACTACTTCCTAATACCAGCTTACTTTTCCATCATTTTCAACAATCTATAGCAATCCTCATTCATCTTTCCATCCAAAAGCTTTATTTTTAGCATAGTTTGACATACCTCAGCAGATAAAGTTTTTTCTCTCAGGGACAACATGTTAAACATCATTGGACTCTATAGTTTAAGCCAATGTTGACACCCTACAGGTTTCTATAATATCTTCTAATTTAATCTTTTGCAGTCCTGATTCACTCCATATAGGATCTCTACTAAGAGGTTCTACTAACATAATTCTCAAAACATTTCCAAAATCCCTTCTTCTAACTTATTTTGTCCATCCATCCCATTCTATTCATTACAATCATATAAACTCTGTAAGATCATCTCTTGATATAGACTTCAACATTGCCCAAAATTAATATATACTATTGTCTGTTCCTCTTACTCTAACTATTTCGGTACACTCTCTTTTCTCCTTGCTTAATAATCTTATAAGGTAGCTCACACAATAGGTGTTTTCATAGTACAGGACAAGATTAATTGGAGTTTTTGTTAACTGGACTGATTCTTCTTTGCTCTACCACTTCATCTGAATCTTCAGAATCATTCTTATCAACACTTGTATGCAATCCTTTCCTTGCCATCTGTTTTCTTCTTTTTCCAGACTTCTTGGTTGGCTCATCATCCTTTGCTTCAACATCTTTATCATCTTTTTGTCTTTTTGGAGTCTTTGTCTGAAGCTCTTCACCAAATCTTTTCAAACTAGCTTTAGTGGCTTCAAAACTTATTGGTGCAAAGGATTCAACCTGTTTCACAAGCTTGTCAAATTCTTCCTTGACTTCTTCAAAACTCAATTTCTTCAGCTGAGATAACTTCCATGTCCCTTGATTCTTCAAGTAATTCATCATATAAGTCTTAGCTTTTGTAGGGGTCATGGGATTGTTCTTTTAGCTCTTGCTCTTCTCTCTCAGCAAACATCAATTCTTTCTTTGATTCACAAGATCAACCATTTTCTTTGCAAAATCTTCTCCTTGAAGTTCACTTCCTAGCATGCTTTTTGACAACTCGGCATTAGCTTCAATCTTTGCTCTAATTAAATCCCAATCTTCATTTGTATAATGCTGAGCTTCAAACTGAACTTGAGCTTTTCTTTTCTTTTGTTGCTCAGTTAACTCTTCTTCTTCTGCAATTCTTTGAGCTAGAAGAAGAGTCAAATGTACTTGTTTCGCACTCTTCTTTTTGCCAAAAGTATCCAAAAACCTAATTGCTTCAGCAAGGCTAGCTTCCTCTTGTAAATTTGTTCTTTTGACTTCTTTGGAGTTTCTTCACTGGAGATAGGAGCTTTTCCCTTCTCTTTAGTCCTTATCTTGAGAAGAAGAGGACTCCTTAGTACCATCAGATACTAACTTGTTCACTAATAGTAATAAGTTTAATATGCCAGTATTATCTCCTTCAGCTAGTACTAACTTGTTCTGATAGCAGTAATTAAACCTGTTCAGCACCTGCTCAACTTCTTCTGAAAAGTCCAAGCTTGAGACTTACTTCATTTCTTTTGTTCTCTTTTCTTTCTTGTGATCTCCTTCCTTTGTCAATAAGACCTTGACTTTAAAGAGGGCAATACCTTTTGGAGAGTTTGGCTTCTTCAAGAGTATTTGGGACTTATTTCTATCACTTGTATCCTACCTGAAGTGTTTACTTTTTTTGTTGTAGGAGGAGTAACAGCCCTTGTACTGAAGAATCTAGAGTGGATCTCTTACTTTTCCTCCCCTGAGCTCAGGTTCTTCCTCTTCAGAGATCTGGCAAAAACCAAATTCCTCCTTTTCATAAACCCTTCCAACCTTCTTCACCTTCTTGACTTAACTTTACTATGGCATTTCCCACATGGTCAGATTGGATTGTTTGAGATCCATTTACAGGCTGTCCATGCGTTGATATACTTAGCGAACTTCATGAAGAAATATCTCCTAGGCCATTTGACTTGGAGCTGTTTTGTAGGGGTGAGGAAATGGTGGTGGACAGGGAGATTGCTCCTCATAGAGGAGCTCAAGTGGTGTACGGTTAGTGTCAGGCGGTGGTGTAGGTGGAAGGATTAGGTGGTGGTGTAGGTTGTAGTGATAGGTGGTTGTCTTGTCAGGTGTAGTGATAGGTTGGTGGTGTCAGGTGAAGGTTGTTGATGTGTACTAGATGTGATGATGAGGAGTTGGGATTGAGCCACATCAGATGTTTCTTGTCCTGCATTTGGGGATAGTGAGCAACAAGTAAAACTTATAAGGCAATAAAGGTCTTGTTGCCCCCGAAAAACCCCTTTTTATCATTCAAAGATCTTTTTGGTCAGGCTCCACTAGCTAGATATAGATAAAGGTGTTTGTTTTATGTTTAAAAATTCAAAATCATTTGCAGAGAAAACGGCGGATACATCAAAAACTTGTTCTTGGCTCTTCAAATTTGCCTCCATACCATCAAAAAATAAGTTTTAAAAATTATAAATCTACCAGTTGATAGACAGATCAAAGCTAAGTAGCAATATTGCTTACCAAATTGATACATTCCACACTTTTAGAGCTTATACAGTGTTAAAAGATGGTTGCGACTAAAAGTATGCATTGGGGCGTGAAGAAAACTTATCCAAAAAGGGTAAAGGTTCCATCAGATAGGATACCCTATTTGCCCCATTCTCAAATAGTGTTGGCATTTTGGCAACATTGTATCTTCATGTTGGCGTCTTCTAATTTTGATGGGTGTAATCCCTAATCGACGCCTCTGAGATTGTGTACCGTATTGGTTATGGTATCATATGTTGCCATTAATTTCTAGAGGACCAATCCAGCTTTAGTATTGGAGATAGCACTCTGCCAAAAAATTGTTTTACAACGAGAATATAGATTAGGTGGAATTAGCAGTTAAGACATACTGAGGTTTGGAACCTCGAAGACAAAATACTCTATTATCAGCCAAACCATGGCATACTCTCGTAGCTTGTCGCAATAAACCCCATTGATTGTGTTGTCACAAACTTTATGGAGCATTGGACAATAGTATTTAGATACTTGGGTTTTTAATGCGTGAGAATTGAGGATGCGGTAACAGAACTCTTGAATATTTTCGGTTTATAGGGAAATTTTTTACCCTTTGCAAAAGAAAAGGAGCTTGCAATAAGAAAAGTATGAAGAGGAAATCAAACTTTATATATATATAGATTCCTCTGTTGTATTTACGACTATTGCCCGTATAAAAATCTCTTAACCGGTAAAATTTTAAACAGTGAATAAAACAGAAAAAGTCAAAATTCTCCCGATAAACCTGCATTAACAATTAACCTACCAGTATTAACATTTAATACTTCCAGACTTTTTAACTTTGGTCTATACAGAATTAATTAAGAGTCAAACGAATTAACTCTTTTTCAACCAGAATTAAGTATGTATGAAAAATGTACAACAGTGTTATAAACTGGGCACTCATCCTGCATCCAGGATTGGTTACCATGCAAAATTAGTCTAAAAACATTGTATAATTTTCTGTTAGTATAATATTTTTTTCTTATTTATTGATATAAAATTGATTATAATGACTTGTGTACAGCCTGCTTTGTTATATTTTTTTATGTTTTGTAAGGTGGTTGTTTATGGGTTGGGCTGTGTGCGGATTGGGTGGGGGGGGGGGTGTGGGGTATGGGGGGGCGTGGTGGTTGTGGGGGTGTGGGTTGGGGGGCGGTGGGGGGGGCGCATGGAGGGGGTCGGGGGGCGGGGGGGGGGGCGGGGGGGGGGAGGGGGGGGGGGGGGGTAGGGGGGTAGGGTGGGGGGGTGGGGGGGTGGGAACGGTTGAGGATGAGGGTGGGGGGGGCGTGGGTGGGCGGGGGGGGGTGGGGATGGGGGGAGGGGGGAGGACGAGGCGGACGCTGCAGGGTAGTGGGGGGGTTTGGGCGGAGGGGTAGGGTGCGCGCAGGGGGGTGGTGGGGGGTGGGGTGGTTGGCGTGGGGAGGGGGGCGGGAGATGTGGGGTGGTGTCGGGGGTGGAGGGGTGGGGGGGGGGGGGGGGGGTGTGGGATGGGGGAGGTGGGAGTATGGGGTGGGAGGCGGGTGGGGGTCGCGGGGGGAGGGGGGGGGGGGTGGGGGGTGGGGAGCGGGGGGCGCTTTTGTAGTGTTGGTAAGGTTGTGTGCGCGGTGGGTGTTTTGGTAGTGTGGAGATGGGAGTGAGGGGTGGGGTTGGGGGGGGGGGGGGTGGTTGTTGTGGGGCTAGCGGGGTGTGTTTGTTGGTCGTTGGGGGTGGGGGTCTTGGGTGGGTTGGGTGTAAGTGGGTGTGGGTTGTTTGTTTGGTGTGCGGGGGGCGGGGTTGTTTTGTTGGGTGGGTGTGTGGTTGGGTTAGGGGGTGAGGGGGGTGGGGATGGGGGGGGGGGTGGGGGCTGGGGGGGGACGGGTTGGGGGGGGGGGGTGAGGGGGGGGTAGTGCGGTGGTTGGGGGTGTGGCTTGGGAGGAGGTGGTGGGGGCGCGGTGTGGAGGGTGTGGGGAGGGGCGGTGGGGGGTGGGTGATGGGTGTGAAGGGTTGGGGGGTAGTTGGAGGTGGTGGGGGGGGGGTTGGATTTGGTGGGGGTCTGCGGTGGGGGGTTTGGAGGGGTGTTGGTTGGGGAGGCGGGGGGGGTTGTGTGTTTCTTTGTTTTTTCTTTGGTTTGCTTTTTTTTTATTGTATTGTTGTTTTCTTTTTGTCTTTTGTCTGTTGTTGTAGTTGTTTTTTTTTTGTTTTGTTTTTATTTTTTGTTCTTTTTTTCGATTTTGTAATTTTTTTGTTGTTTTGTTCTCTGTTTTTGTTGTTTTGTTTGTTCTTAGTTTTTGTTTGTTTTGGTTTTTTTTTTTTTTGTTGTTTAATATTTTGTTTTGTTTTTTTGTTTATGTTTGTTTTTCTTTTGTTTTTTTGTATTTGTTTTGTGTTATTTTTTTTTTTTTTTGTAGTGTTGTTTGTATTTTTTTTATGTTGGTGTATAACTCATGTATTTTTTGTTCTTCGGTGTTTCTTTGTTTTATTTTTTATGTTTGGTTCTTATTTTTTTCATCTTGTTTATTATTTGTATTTTATTAATTTTCTTCTATATTTTTGTATGTATTTGTTTTGTTGTTTTTTTTTTTGTTTCGTTGTTCTTGTTCTTCTTGTGTATGTTTTTTGTTTGTTCTTTTTTTGCTGTCTTGTGTTTTGTTTGTTGATTGTATTTTTTCTTTTTGTGTTTGTTGTCTTATTATCTTCTTTTTTTTTTTGTAACAGAATTAATGAAAACTAACTCCGAAATTAACTTACTTAATACCAGTATTAATATGACATAACTACCAGGATTAAAAAGAACTAACTAACAGTATTAAGATTACTTAGCTACCATAATTAACAAACTATACAACTATTTGCCTCCCTTATTATAATGTTTGCCTATGGGTTGATACACTTACAATGCTTAACTAACCAATAATTAAACCGTGGCGGTCCATCAAATGGTTTTTAGTCAACTATGTCAGCTACCATTTAGGTCTGTGTGATTTTTTCTCCACACTTATGAGCTTCTTCTCATAACAATCTCTTATGAAGTGGTGACGAATCTCGATGTGCTTTGTCTTAGAATGATAAACAGGGTTCTTCACAATGCAGATTGTGCTTTCATTATCAATGTGGATTTTGGTGTTCATGAAATTGAAACCATAGTCCAGCAATTGATTTTGTATCCCATATACTTGGTCCACCAGCAATTTACAACAGTCTAACATATTCAGCTTAGTTGTTGAAAGTTTACGTGGCCAACAATTGTCTGTTTCTTACATTGCCATGAGATAAGTCTTTGTCTAAGAAATTGACAACCACCTGTTGTGGATTTCCTGTCAAGGTTGGACCCACCATAGTCACTATCAGAGAATGCTTCCAAGTCAAAGGGTGTCTTTTTTTTTTTTCCCATGGATACCATATGCCCCAAGTTTGGTGAGCCTTGAGATACTTGAAAGATTTTTGACAGCATCTGAGATGAGAAAATCTTTGGAGTTACCTGAAATCTTGAATAAACACATACTGGCTACATATATCAGGTCTCAGAATGCAGTTAAGGTATCATGATGGAGCCCTATCTTTAGTATTGTACAAGTGTAATCTACTTCAAAAAGCATCCTCATCTTTGTCAAAGGCAATTTGGTCTCCATGGGTGTGATTGCTGCTTTCACATTTACAAGATCAAATTTCTTGAGTATCTCTGCTACATACTTGTCTTGAGATATGAAGATTCCTCCTTGTTTGCTTGGACTTGTAGACCTAAGAGAAAAATGTTAGGTCACCCATGAACTCTTTTGGGAAATTGCTTTTCAATCAATTGCTTCAAAACTCAGCACACCAAGTCTTGTTGGTAGTGACAAAAATGATATCATCAACATACCTTGAACTAGCCATGATATCCTGTTTATCTTCTTTTAATGAACAAAGTCTTGTCAATTGTGCCCCTCTTGTATCCATGCTTCTCTAGGAATGTTGATAGAGTAGATACAAGCTCTAGGAGCTTGATGTAGTCCATACAAAGCTTTGACCACCTTATAAACCTTATTTGGATGATCAGGATCAAATAAAACCAGGAGGTTGTGAGTGCCACATAAACCTTCTTTTTCTTCTAGTGCACATACAGAAAAAGCACTTTTAACATCCATTTTGGTAATAGTATGAACCCCATAATGAGCAAAGGCCAAAAACAACCTGATAGCATCAATTCTTGCACTAGGGAGCAATAACCTCAATTCTTAGTCAAAATACGTCTTTCTGTGTGTACCCTTGGTCACACAATCTTGCTTCGTTCCTCACAACCAAATCTCTTTCATATCTTTTATTTCTGTAGGACCCTTGGGTCCAATTCACCTTCATTCCATGAGGTAGATCTACAAGAACCACACTTGTTTGTAGCTTGAATTATTAACAGTTCTTCTTGCATGGCTTGAACCCAACTGTATCTGTAAAGCTTTAGCAATATTTTTAGGTCCTCTTGAGACAAAGAAAACATGCAAAAAACAATGCTGTTGATCTTTGTGATTTGTTTCTTTGCTGATTTTTGAGTATGATGAGAAGAGCATGAGCTCCTGATTTGTTCTGAACTTTTTGCCTCTAGTTTGCAACAGCTGATTAGGCTCACCAAGTATTTGACTTTTTGGTGCTGGTGAATAGATGAATCCTAAGTGTAGGAGTAGGATTGACTTCAATTTCTGTAGGAAGACTGTTGAAGTCAGTTATCACACCCTCCTCATCATAAGATGCCTCATCAAAAATTCCTGTCTTAAGCTTGTGAAAGATTTCGAGCTCTAGCATAAGTGAATCATCATGATCATAGCCTAACAGTATTACTGACTTTATACATGTATTAACTGAATGGGTACTGGTAGTGTTATTTTCAGGGACATTCCCTAAGTGCTTTAGGGCAATTTCTTCCAACTCTCTTCTAAAACCTTGAATCTTAGGATTGTTAGAGGAATCCTTTATCTCTTTTTGAGGTTCTGTCAAGGAATCTTTGTCTTCAGGAATCTTGACAGCTGAAGGTACAACAATAGCTCTATCCTTCCTCATTCTTTTTCTCAGAAGCAATGGAACGGGAGTTTGTGAAGTAACTGCACTGTTAGTTCCTTTGAAATACCTGCTATTGTTAGCCTTGTTTCTCCAAAGATTCAGGAAATATAGCTTCAGAGAATTAGTAAGATAGTCTATATCAAACAGTCAATCTATATCCTACTCCTTTGACATTACGGTTTTTCTTAGAAAATTAAACATGCAGATTAACATTCTACTTTTTTGGTAACTAGATTATAAACCCTATAGGCTATGCTGTTTACGAGAGTCAACAACTAAGAAATCCTTTCATAGATTTTCTATCTACAGTTCCAGCACACTATAGTATTCTAGATAGGTAACATGACACCAAAAAGGTTCTTATGTAGCATATAATTGGTTTGTGGTCCCAAACAAAAGCTCATATGGTGTTTTTCTGTTGTTAAGGTTTTGTCACTCTAACACTATTAAAAAATATAGACGCAGTACTATGCTTTAGCCCAAAAAGTGGTTGGTATGAGTGTATTGATAGCATTGTTTCTCAGCAACTCAATAAGGGTTCTAGTCATCCTCTCACTAGCACTCCCATTTTTGTTGTGGAGTTCTGGCATTATATACTTTGTTTTATTCCCTTGTTGCTCAAAAATTCAGCATATCTCTATTCTTAAATTCATGCCATTATCTGTCCTATATGATCTTAACTCTATGACTAAGCTGGTTTTCAAATATGCCTAATTAAAGGTTGAAGTATTGCCACTCGTTTCATCCTTAGAAGCCAAAAAAGAATACCCAACAAAAATCTGGTCAATCATCAGTCGATACAAGCAATAACTTGCATGATTAATGCTTTTCACAGAAGTAGGACCTTAAAGAAATCATATGCAAGGTGTGAGTGGCTTGGTGATTAATCTTTCTAACTTGGCCTTGCAATTGAGGGCCCTATATTGTTTTGCCCTTTTTGGCACAGGCAACACATGTGTGGTCATTTTTGAAAACCTTGGAAGGTAAACCTCTTACAAGGTTTCCCTTCACAAGTTTGTTTAGATTTTTAAAGTTGATATGACCTAATCTTCTATGCCACAATTTAGATTCATCAGATGTGGCCTTAGCAATCAAACAGGCAAAACCTTTAGCAGGAGAAGGTGTCTTCATGTCAAAACTGTACATGTTGTGATGTCTAGGGACCTTTAAGAGTATCTGATTTTCATCAGGCATCTTAAAGTCAGAGGACACCACAAGACATTCAGTCTCAGTAAAAAGAACCTTATGCTGCTTATCACAAATTTGTGATATAGAGAAAAGGTTAAAATGCCCTAATTCTTTCACAAAGGATACACTGTTAAAATCTAAATTACCTACTCTTATTCTACCTTTGCCAGATATGTAGCCTTTGCTACCTCCAAAGGTAACAGATCCTCCATTGAATTCTTCAAAATCCTCTAGTTGATCCTTGTTACCTGTCATGTGCCCTGAGCATCCACTATCAAATATCCCTCTATCTACCATGTTCTTCAGTGGATGTTCCTGC
This sequence comes from Tanacetum coccineum, assembly GCA_026074375.1. NCBI lineage: Eukaryota > Viridiplantae > Streptophyta > Magnoliopsida > Asterales > Asteraceae > Tanacetum > Tanacetum coccineum. The sequence continues at coordinate 16,207 of BQNB010121808.1, forward strand.
ACATGAATAAGAGAAATTAGTTTCTCTTAGGGACCCAGGCCTTTGCAGGCTTGGGTCTGCCTTGTGGACCATTAGCATTCATAGTTCTAATAAAAATAGGTCCACTATTATAATTGAGGTTTGGTCTAGAGTTCTTCTAATTATAACTTGCTGAGGTCTTAACAGCAGATCCCCAACTTCCCATTACAGCATTAGTATGAGCCATTTGTGCTGTAGACTTTGCAAAAGGTCTTCTTACAGATGAATATGATTTTGAAAAATCCCTTCTTTGATTAATTTGATCCATCTGTGGTCTTTTGGGACTCATACTGTTTGAGGTTGTGCTAACAGAATTAATTTTAGGACTAACAGTATTAACTTTAGGCCTATCAGAATTAACTTTAGGCCTACCAGAATTAACTTTAGGCCTACCAGAACTAATATAACTTGCTGAGGTCTTAACAGCATATCCCCAACTTCCCATTACAGCATTAGCATGAGCCATTTGTGCTGTAGACTTTGCAAAAGGTCTTCTTACAGATGAATATGAATTTGAAAAATCCCTTCTTTGATTAAATTGATCCATCTGTGGTCTTTTGGGACTTAAACTGTTTGAGGTCTTGTTAGTTACTGTTTGTCTAGGTCTAACAGTATTAACTTTAGGACTAACAGAATTAACTTTAGGACTAACAGTATTAACTTTAGGACTAACAGAATTAACTTTTGGCCTACAAGTATTAAGTTGTACTGATCTAGGAACAAAATTATTAGAGTGATTAATCCTGTTTGCATTTGTCCATACTGGTTTTGTCACCCCAGTACCAGTATTAACAACCCTCTTTGCCTCAGCTTCCCTAGCCATTTTCTTTTCATAATAGTCACAATCTTTAATCAAGTGATTGAGACTACCACAAACAAAACATTTTTGTAGGTCCTTGGTTTAGGATCTGACTAGCCTTTGTAAGACGATAGACAACTTGGATAATTCCAAATTAACTATATG
>BQNB010121809.1:0-20394 GCA_026074375.1 Tanacetum coccineum
AAAAGCAAAAGAGAACAAAGTATATCTATTGCCTTGAAAGCTAGAAAGGAATCTAGTAATGATGATAGCTCAACCTCCGATAGTGAAGATGAAGAATACGTCATGGCCGTTGATGTGTATAGTTATATACGTATTATATAAAAGTATAAAGAGATTTACTAAAAATCCTTGAGGACAAAGATTTAAAGTAAAAATCTACACAAAAATATCCTACGTAAGCCGGTAAGTGATTACTGGGTTGTTTTCCCAAAGATTTATGAAAATGAGACCCCGTTTGTTATTTGAACAATGACTTGAATTGGTTCGAAGATGATTGTTTTCTAAAATCCTAATACTGAGCAAATAAAAAGCACAATTAAAGCTAACTACGAAAAAAACGTTAACGGGAATTTAATAAAACGCGACAAATAAGAAATTGAACTAAAATTAAACCCTAAATGATTTTTTAAACTTTTTCTAATCCTATTTGACTATTTAAAAAGAAAAGGCTAAAGAAATTCTAAACCGAGGGTGATTAAAGCTAAAATTAAAGAAAACGATAACGGGAACGAAATCCCATTCTTTAAAAAATGAACTTTCAAAATATTAACCCTACGAAAGTAAATTTCAAACCTAATCCTAGAATAGGATAAAAGAAAAATTTATAAAAAAATAAAATTATTTTTCTATTTTTATGATTTTTTAAAGTTTTTAACAAAATTAATTCACGAAAATTATAAAACTTTAAGCTAAAAATCCTATAAAATTTCTAAAAATAGCTAAGTATAAGCAGAATGCAGGAAAAATAAAAAAAATCCTAAAGTGCTAAACTCAATAAGCCGGGAAAAATCAAATAAGCATTCGAAGTGCTTATTATAACTAAGACTAAAAAAAGGGTAAAATAATTTTAAACGCACCTTAGGACGTAAAAGTCCAAAGGGCGCAATGGTTTGTGTGTGGGTTTTGAGTGTTATAAGAGGGTTGAGAAAGGTTGAGGTTGTGAGTTCGAGCCTTGCTCACTCACAATTTACCTTCTTCCCTTTTTTTTTATTTTTGCAAAAACCTAAAAAAGCAAAGTTATAAAGCAGATAAAAATAAGTTATTTTTGTGAAAACAAATTTTTTGAAAGTCACTAATAAGCTAGGAAACAGCTTAAAAATTAGACATAAAACACTTAACCATTTTTTTACTTTTTTGAAAACTTAATAAGCTTAAAACTAAGATAAGCTAAAACTATGACTAAATAAGCTATCACTAACTTAAAACTAACCTTCTAAGCTACTTTAAGCTAGAAATGAACAAAAACTTATGAGAATAACCTAAAAATCTCAAATAAGCATGTGATACAACTGTTAACCAAACAGTCCCTAGAGGCTAGTTTAAGCTTATTTTTAGATAAGCTAATGGATCCTTATGACAATTCAGCTTGAACTACTTTAAACCATGGCCAAAAAGCTACTAGAAACAGGTCTTAAAAACTATTTTAAAAAGCAAATGGACAAAGAAAAAGCAATTTAAAAACAGCTTATTTATTTAGTACATGCTGAGTGAACTTTTGGTTTTTCAAAAGACAAACTGCTGAATTTGAGCTTAAAAACAGATAGCTTAATGAACTTTTAAAAGCAAAATAAGCTGAAATAGATCTACTATTACCTAAAATCCACTTGTGAACAAAATTTGAAATTCTAAAAACTATTTTTACCTGCTGATTTTTAAACTTGAAAATGGCTTATAGGTTATGTATGACTACTGATGTAGTTTGCCAAATTCTACCACTACTTGAATCCTACAAGTGCAGACTTAAGGAAATTATTTTAATCATCATTTAAAGACTAAAGATAAGAGTAAAAAGAGTAACAAACTTAACCGGAACAAGTTTGAGCTTATATTGCTTATACAACTGAAATAAAGCTAACAGATGCTAATTACTACTAATAAATTTTGATTAAAACTAACTAAGTCTAAAAATAACCTTAAATCCTGATCTTATAAACCTAAGTTTGAGATTTAAATCTAATTTAAAGAACCAAATGGTCACAAGCAGTACTAACTCAAGTTAGTACTGCTTGAACCAAACACCCCTTTAAACTGCATAATCCCATATTAAGCTTATGAAACTTAGATTTAAAGCACAAATTTCTAATACCAGATAGTATATAGCTAAAAACAGACCTAATAAGCAAATTTCAATAACTAAATAAGCTGAAATAATAAGCTACAAACTAATGCTAATTTTTATGGCTTTTAACTGTTTTATGACTAATATTTGCAAACTAAAGATTTATACTAAAAATTAAACTAGATTAACATCAAATTTAAGCAAATATAAACAAAAATAAGCAAGCAATAAGCAATGATAAGCTGAAATTAAAAATTAAGCTATAAAAAGGGTTTGAGAACTTACAAGAGCCTTTGCTCTAAACAAGGCTTATCAAAATGCTCTTATGAGCTATCAACAAGCTCCAACTTATCCTAGGATAAGCTGGTGGGATCCTGGAAGCCCATCCATTACTGGCTTCCCTTCCATTAATAAGTTGTGGTAAGATTGGAGTGGATTTGAGTATTACTTAAGCTCAGTTAAGCTTTAAGAGCTTAAATGAGAATGTAGCTAGCTTATGTAGAGATTAAGATAGATTATTAAGAACTATTTGATCAATTAAGAGCTTATTAAACCAAATTGCTTATTAAGTAAAACATAAATTGCACATTAAAATGAAAACACACTTTTATTAATAAAAGAGTAACTGATTACAAACTTGGTAAAGAGATTACATTCACTGAATTAAGACATTACAATAAGCTAAATTGCAAAAACTAAAAGTTATTTAAAAACTACACTAAGCTAGCTAGAAACTACTCCTAGATGCTGATGTGAGTGAGGGAGGTCTTGTATTTATAGGCCTGGAGAGAAGGATCTAGACCTCTGCACATGCTCCCCTTAGCTTTGATCATCACCCTTCATTTATTGCCAATCATTGGATATCCTCTCGTTGCTGTTAGATCAAAATGTGATTACATGGATTGCCAGCGTGGCAATCCTTGTGTCAGAGGCTTTGTGCTTCTTTTGGCTGTATTTTAGTGTAATTTTCCTTTTCTTGTGTGTTTCTTTGTAGCAAGCGTGTCATTCCCTTGAGGTGTCTTGGCCAATCATAAACACTTGATGACGCTACTTTGTGCCAACGTGGAGCTTAGTACTTGGTATCTTCTTTACCAACTAGAATAAGTGAAGGCGTGGGTTTTTATCCTTTTGATTTTTACACAGGGTAAACTTTGGGAAGATAAATAGTGAGTGAATATAACTTTCACCCCTTCGCGGCACAGTTTTTTTTTATTTTTTTTTGACTTATTTGACCCGGCTTTTGACTTGGGCTCGGGATTTATAAAAAGGAGATTGGGCCTAGTGATGTAATTTGGGCTCGGGCAAAAAGGTTTTGGCAAAAAGGTTTATAAGGGTTAAAGAATTAACGACCGTTAGTTCTTTATTAACAAAGGACTAACGGTGTTATGAATTTAAGGGCTTTAGGTGAAAATGGTTTAACATTAAGGGTTATTTGGGTATTTTGAAGGTTTTGTTGTTTTGTGGGTTGACCAAGGGTTGACCAAGGTTGACTTTGTTGACCTTTGCTAGAAACTCTCAGCTCTTGTGCACTCTTTCCGTTCCCGTGTCCGTGTTTGTCCGGTTTTGACCGTTTTCTTGTGATTTTTGCAATATCCGTACCTACACATCACAAATGACAAAACAAGCAATATACAAGCATAATTTGCACCATTTGTTCATTTTAGGGTCATTTTTGGTATAAAAAGGATATGTGATTTCTCACATATCATATAACATAAATTCCTTTATGTCTGGACATTCCCTCAACTTGTTTGTCCAGGAAGACTTGCATAAACCTTGGATACATAAGAAATTTTACCCCACCCTCCAAGTTCTTCACCATATTGTCAAAAATGTACTTGGAGAAGTTGAAATTTGTGTTTGTGGTAAGACATATGATAGCAGATGCCATAGTGTTTCTAAATTTATTCCAGGATGTAGTCTTAGCACTAAGGCATTGCAGTATGGTATGGATAAGAAATTTCCATTGGGATGAAAAATAAGCTTTATAGAATGTAAGCTTTTGAGTAAGATTTTCATACCCCATTCTGCAAAAATGGTAGCAGTAGGTAGACAATCTGTTCCTTCAGTATCATCCAACTTAAGATCACTCCTTATACTCGTCTCAGTGATGATTACCTTCTTTTTGTCTACTAGGGCTTGTAAACTAAACGCTCCCTAATTAACTGTCATGCCTTACAGATGTCAGAAACTGTTCAATCAGGTATTATAAAATGGTAGGAATAAACCGTTAACGCATATTGGAACAGAACATGTATCAGAATCAATAATTTCCTCAAACCCATTACTTCTTCGGGTTTCTTCTTCTCCAAAAATGCAACCAAATTGTGAGTTTCAGCAAACTTTGGGGTAGACATTGTGATGGGTTTTGATGATTAAAGATGAAATTGAATTAGGGTTTATGATTAAAGAGGATAACAAAGTGTAAAATCGAACGAATGAGTGATTGAAACCCTGAATCAAAGTATTTATGAAATCACCCTCAACAATATTAACTAGAACTGGCAGCATTAAGTTAAGTCTAACAGTATTAACTAACCCAGCAGTAGCAAGTTATGCCTTGCAGCATTAACTTATGCCTAACAACAGTAAGTGTATGCCTAACAGCATAAACTAATACGGGCAACAGTAAATTAAGCCTAACAACATTAACTTAAGCTTAGCAGCATTAAGTTTAAGCTGAGTAACATTAACTTTAAGACACCAGTATTAACCCTAATTTCTTTCCAAAAAGCATTTCCATCATCAATTTTGATTCTCACAAGCTCTCTTTTTGTTTTTAATCTCTTCAATAAATCCTCATTTTCTTTTTCCTCACCAATTTCACCTCTAACTAATTTATATCACAAATCAAGAGCCCTGTCAGACAGTTTGGTATAAAATTCCATCAATTCCTTTAGTTTCATGCTGTCCTCCCCACTTCCAAGTGCGTTAACTCTTGAGAGAGGTGGATCATTGGACTGTTTAGATGCAACCTCAAAACTAGTTTGAGCTTCTGCACCCCCCAATATGGTATCTTAGCACCTGGGACCACTACCTGAATTAGTTCCCTAAGGAAAAGACTCATTAAGTGTTGCTATGGATTGGGTCCTATTTATGTTACCACTGTCCTGCTTTGCTTCTAAGCTAGAAGCAGTAGTGGCAGCCCTTTCCATTCTGTCTTCCCACTCCTTAATGACAGTCTCATCTGTTACAAGGGGAATAGGTCTACTAGACTGAGATATCTCAGTGGTCCTTTTTGCTTTCCTAGGTTTTTGAGTTAAGATTGTGATAGAACAGTGATTGGTTCAAGATTAGATAGTGATACAGTTGTGGATGTGTGTTGGGGTTCAGTGGGATTTCCTGACCCTTCACCCACTTTTGCTTAATGATACATTCCCTTTCATCCAATCTTAATTAACCTCCCCTCAAACAATATTTCAAAGATTATGTAATCCAATTCTAGCAATCAAAAGTAAACCCTACAAACATCAAAAGCCCTTTGTGAAAAGATCTGCCAAAAAAAACCCCCATATAAAGAAAACAAGGAACAGAAAAAACATAAAAAACAGGGGTGAAAATCTATAGTGAATCTTGATCACTTGAATCACCTTCTTCTAATAAGAATCTCTGATGAAACGGTGCCTAATCTGTATGTGCTTGGTTTTAGAGTGAAACACTGGATTTTTCACAATACAGATTGTACTTTCATTATCAATGTAAATCTTGGTGTTCATAAAGTTAAACCCATAATCAAGCATCTGATTTTGGATCCATAACACCTGTCCATAGCAATTTGCAGCAACAACATATTCTGCTTCAGTAGTGGAGTTGGCAACTATAGTTTGCTTTTTTACATTGCCATGAAATCAACATTTTGCCAAGAAATCGACAACCTCCTGTTGTGGATTTCCTGTCAAGGCTAGCTCCAGCATAATCACTATCAGAAAAAGCTTCCAAGTCAAATGGCGAATCCCTAGAATACCAAAGGCCCAATTTAGGTTAACCTTTCAGGTATCTAAAGATCCTCTTCACAGCATGAAGATGTGAGACTTTAGGAGTAACTTAGAACTTTGCACAAGCACAAACAGCAAACATTATGTCAGGCCTAGAAGCTGTCAAGTACATCAATGATCCAATCATTGATCTGTATAAATGAACATCCACATTCTCAGCTTCTTCATCCTTAAGCAATGCCTTGTGAGTCTCAACTAGAGTGCTTGTTGTCTTCATTGTGACAAAATCAAACTTCTTCAATATATCAGCCATATACTTATCTTGGCTGATGAAGACTCCATTATCTCTCTGCATGACCTGCAACCCTAAGAAGAAAGTGAGCTCCCCCATAGAACTTATCTGGAACTTCTTGTGCATCAAACTTTCAAACTCTGTACATAAAGACCTCTTAGTAGACCTAAAGATGATGTTATCTACATATACCTGCACTAACAGGATATCACTTGGATTCTTCTTGATAAACAAAGACCTTATTAAAGATCCCTTTTCCTAAATCTAATTATTTCATAATAAGTAGGTAGACAAGGTCTCATACCAGGCTCTAAGAGCTTGATGTAGACCATCTTGTTATGTCTATTACTTACTAGGCGAAAGCTTACGTGTTATAGTTGAAATGTTTTGTAGGTTCAAGTGAAGAAGGTAAGGCCTTAATGAAAAGGGCCCATGATATGGAGGCATGGATTAGAATCACATGAAGATTGTGCATAGGAGCTTAGTATTAGATTACCGAGCTCAAATCAAGGTTGAACCCCCAAGTGTCGTAAACGGGTTGTTAATAAATGTTCAAGTGTCAAAGTGTCATGTAAACGTAGATTTGAAATGAGTAAAAGTCATTTGTTATAGTTTGGTGGTATATTGTATGCAAACGGGTCAAACGGGTGTTTGGAAAACCCCGTAAACTATGTGTTCATGGGTCGTTTAGACCACAAACGATTATGGAAATGATGTATTATATTGTTTTAATGAATTCTGGAAAGTTTAGTGTAGTGTCGAGTTCGGGAAGTTAGTTTTTTGAAAAAAGTGTCAAAAAAATATGTTTTGGGTGACCAGAAATAAGCAGCCGCCCCGCGTGGCTGTTTTGCCGACCGGCTGCTCATCCAGCCGCTCGGCGTGGCTGTTTTGCCGCCCGGCTGGATTGATTCCGGCAGACTTTGTCGAACTTTAGAATTTTGTATAAAATCAACCGTAAGGAGTTAGAAGGCGTGCCACCCGCCGTTTCGAAGGTATTCGAGTCTACTTTCATCTAAAGATACTTCCAAGTGATGAACGGTAATTGATTTTGGTCAGTTTATAAAAGAATGACATAAGGTTATTTTCAGGTCATGCGTTTGAGTAAAGTATTTAATTTTTGGTCAAATTTAGAGTCAGGAAAGGGGTGTTTCAACTTGGTATCAGAGCTTCGGTCTAAGTGAAGTAGGTTTCCATGATAGGTTACCTAAACTTAGACCACTCGTAGATGCGTTTGCTGTAAGTGTAAAGTAGTGCGGAAAGAAAATGTCTTAGTTATAAGGTAGTTAAGTGCTTGCGGCAATTAGAAAGAAGGTACTTAGACATTTCATGATTATGCCATGAGATATATGTTATTTTGCTATAGACTAAAGAATTATGATTGAGGCTAAGAATGTAAAACATTTATTGGAGAAGTGTTAAGTGCGGAAGTATATGTTTATATGATGTAAGGTATGTGGTATATTAATTATATGTCTAAGTGATGTATGATATGTAGGATGATATGAGTTTATGAAGTGAGCTAAGTAAAATGCATAGGATTGCATTTTAGATAAGTCGTGATGAAAATATGTGAATAAGGGCAAGCGAATGTGTAAATGCTTGAATTATGAAAAATTGCTTAAGCTAAAATATAGATGTATCAAGAATAGATGCTTGTAAGCATGATACGTAAATGTATGTTTAAGACGTAATGAGGCATGTTACATGTTAGGAATCGAGAAAAGACTCGGTCACTACCAAAAATAGTATATTGTAGCTCGTAGTCAATCGTTTGGTTACGTGTAAGCTAACCGGGCCAAGCCCATGGACTAACCATGGGCTTGTCGTCCATATGTGGAAGTGTATAAGCCCTCTCAATGCCATGGAAAGGGTGTTGGTCATTTGTAAGAACTCTGACTTTATGTTATTCTACTTTCTCTCTCTACAAGTGCCATCCACTCTCTTCCTCTTTTCAGTTTCTCTTTAGAATCTCATCTAGGTCTTGGTTTGTGATATCATCAATTGGTATCAGTCGCTATAGGGTGATTGTATGAGTTTTGTGTACGTTTTTTAAATAAAAAAGACGGTTTTTATAAGTTTATTTTGGTTCATACGTTTTTTTCTTGAAAATAAACTTTTTGTGTTTAAAAACCTTTTAGTTTGTGTTTTTAAGATGTATCTAGCCTAAATATAGTTAGTTGTACAAACAGTTTGGATCAAAAACGTCAAAAGTGTGTTTTTAAGTGATTTAAAAGTTAGTTTTCCGGAAAAGTTTGAATATTGAGGTTTATGTTTGAACACCGAGGTTTATGTTTTGAAGACTGCGGTTTATGTCAAGCATTCTGCGGTTTACGTATTTTTTCATTTCTGCGGTTTATGTTTTGCGGATTAGGTAACTTACAGGTTTACAAATTGTTGCGGTTTATGTCATTCTAGGGAAATAAAATTCTTCCAAAATTTTCATTCTTCTGCGGTTTATGACAAACATTCCTCTGCGATTTATGACAAAACATTCCTCTGCGGTTTATGACAAAATAGTTTATGCGGTTTATGTAATTGAATCTCTGTGGTTTATGTATTTTCATATTACTGCGGTTTAAGACATACAGGAGTTACACTTCACTGCGGTTTATGTCACTTTAAGGAAATAAAATTTCTGCCAAAAAATTACATTTCACTGCGGTTTATGTCAAAACTATTCACTGCGGTTTATGTTACAACATTTTCTTGCGGTTTATGTCAGATAATTATCTAACGGTTTATGTTACAACATTTTCGTGCGGTTTATGTCAGATAATTCTCTGCGGTTTATGTCACACAATTCTCTACGGTTTATGTTCTAAGAAATTTCTGAGGAATACGTAAATTTCAAGAAAAAGTTATTTTCAACGGTTTGTCTTGGATTAGTAAAATCCCGTGAAATAATAACTTATTTTCCCGGTTTAATCAAGATTAGTACAATCCCGTAAAATAACAAGGACTTAATCACTTATACAAACATCACTTTAACACAATTCTCGTCCTTCATTGAATCGATCTAATCATTTCATTTCACATTTCAAGTAATTCAAGATGAGTTTATCATTAGCCGAAAATGTCATTGTTGCCGGGGCTGACAACCGTCCCCCTATGCTCGATAAGACTAATTACAGTTCATGGGCAAGTCGTATGTTGTTGTACATCAAAGGCAAGGAACATGGAAAGTTACTTGTTGATTCAGTTCTCAACGGACCTTTCCAATACGGAACAATTGTAGAACCTGGAAATGAAACTACTCCAACAACAGTTAGAGCACGAACATACACTAATCTCACAGATGAAGAGAAGATTCGTGAATCAGTTGATATCAAAGCAACAAACATTGTTTTGCAAGGTTTACCTCAAGACATTTACAATTTGGTTAATCATAATAAAGATGCAAAGCAGATTTAGGATAGAGTCAAATTACTCATTCAAGGTTCAGAGCTATCATTGCAAGAGCGAGAGTCCAAGTTGTATGATGATTTTGACACATTCACTTATATGTCTGAAGAATCTATTCATTCATATTACATGCGGTTTGCTCACCTGATCAATGCTATGCATACGATTGGAATGACAATGAAACCACTCCAAGTCAACACAAAGTTTGTCAATCATCTTCAACCTGAATGGAGCAAATTTGTTACGGATGTTAAATTAGCAAAAGACATGCATACCACTAATTTTGATCACTTGTATGCTCACCTAAGGCAACATGAAGCTCATGCAAATGAAGTTCGTTTAACAAGACAAAGGTATCCGGATCAGATAGCCTTGGTTGCTAATTCTCCAACTTGTTTGAACCTGACTCAGTATTATCCACAATTGTCATTTGCTACTCAACAATACTATTTACCTCCTGCACTACAACGTTCTTATGATGCACCAATGATCCAACAATCATAATATCAGCTGAAAGTTGTTACTCATTCTCCAGTGGTTCATCAACAACCATATCAAGCACCTGCTTTGCAACAATCCTATCAAGCATGTTAGGAACACGAAAGTGTCAGCCACTTTCATAGATAAATGTAGTTAGCTCGTTAAGGTAATTTTTGGAAACTTACTAGGCTAGTTAGCTAAAAGCCCATGGATAACCCATGAAGGCCCAAGCCCACGATCCATTATAAGTATATAAACACCTCTCCATGCCTTGGAGAGGTGGTTGGTTGTTCATTTTTCACACATAATACATTTTCTATCTTATGTTTACTTTCTCTCTCTAAGTGTTCATCCAATCCTTTCTCTCACTAAAACAACCTCTTTCTTTCTCTCATGTTATTAGATTAGTCTACAATTGGTATCAAGAGCCATGGAGTGGTGTGCTTAGATTTTGTGTTTACTTGTTTGGTTTGTGTGTTTTACTTCTAAAAAGGCCTCGTCTTTTGATTTTCTTGTTTTCTAAGCTTAAATTCCACACTAAAAGATCATCTACATAGGTAGTTTTGATCTAGTATCCTTGGATATAGGTGTGTGTGCTTAGATTCATACGAAAATCTCTTAGTTTGTGTCATTTTGGGTTCGTTAGTTTTATAAAGGTCAAAATCTTAATTTTAAAATTTTCGGCTTAAAAACCTTAAAGGTTTCATTTTTATTATCCCTATAGGCTTAGTAACTCTTTAGTAACTCTTTTGGTACAAAAAATTTTGGAAAACAATCATCAAAAACGTGTCTTTTTGAGTTTTGGAAAAATGGGGTTTGAGTGATAACCGAACTAGTCATTTATCAGTGAGTACCGAACTAGTAATTTTCTAGTGAGTACCGAACTAGTAATTTTTAGTGTGTGTCGAACTAGGTCTTTTCAGTAAGTACCGATCCAGTTAACTTCAGTGTGTGCCAAACTAGTCCATACCAGTGATAACCGAACTAATTAAATCTCAGTGTGTGCCGAACTAGTTCTTTTCAGTAAGTACCGATCTAGTTAAATTCAGCGTGTGCCGAACTAGTCCATACCAGTGTTAACCGAACTAGTTAAATTTCAGTGTGTGCCAAACTAATCTACCTCAGTGATAACCAAACTAGTCAGTTTAATAGTCCTAAACAAATCAAATTTTAAAATTATACGGTTTATCTCTCTGACTTGTAAAATCCCGTGAAACATTAACTTGTTTTCACGGTTGTGTCAAGAATTGTAAAATCCTGTGTAGTTTCAAGAATTAAAACACTTAAAAGACAACTTAATCAAGCACAATTTCTTTCTACCACTGTTTGATCTGACAATAATCTTTTAACATACAAATTTCTCAATGACGACTCTTGCTGACAAAGCAATTCTTTCGGGTGCTGACAATCGTCCACCTATGTTGGAAAAAGATATGTATGATTCTTGGAAAAGCATAATGGAGCTATACATGATGAATAGACAACATGGACGAATGATCCTTGAATCCGTTGAAAATGGTCCACTCATCTGGCCTTCAATTGAGGAAAATGGAGTGACTAGACCAAAGAAATATTTTGAACTATCTACTATGGAAGCAATTCAAGCTGATTGTGATATCAAAGCAACAAATATCATTCTACAAGGACTACCACCAAAGGTCTATGCATTGGTTAGCAATCATAAAGTCGCCAAGGAACTTTGGGAAAGAATTCAACTTCTCATGCAAGGAACTTCATTGACGAAACAGGAAAGAGAGTGTAAGCTTTATGATGAATTCGATAAGTTTGCTTATAAGAAGGGGGAAACACTACATGATTTCTACTTGAGATTTTCACTGCTACTCAATGACATGAACATCTACAATATGAAACTGGAACAATTTCAAGTGAACACCAAGTTTTTGAATACTCTTCCTCCTGAGTGGAGCAAATTTGTGACAGATGTCAAACTGGTTTGGGATTTGCACACAACTAACATTGATCAGCTTCATGCTTACTTGGGACAACATGAATTTCATGCAAATGAGGTTCGTTTAATGCATGAACGCAACTTAGATCCGCTTGCTTTGGTTGCAACCTATTAGATGACCCAGTCTCCTTATCTAACTCATCAATACTCATACCAAAACTCTCAATTTCAACCATAAGTTTCACCATATCAGTCTCCACACCATGGTTCACTTTATCAGTCTCAGCAATACTTAAATAGTCAGTCATCAACACCTCTTTGAATCACCTATCCATCCAATGATTATCAATCATCAGTTCATCACAACGTTTATTCTCTACATCATCCATCCCTCAATTGGAATATGCTCCCACAGTTAACCAACAATATGATTTTCCTCAACTAGACTCAGGTCTAATTGTTCTAGTATTCCAGAAAGGTGATGATCCCATTGATGCTATCAATCACATGATGTCTTTCTTGACTGCTGATGTCACTTCCCGCTATCCTACTACCAATAACCAGCTGAGGAATTCGTCAAACCCTAGGCAACAAGCTACCATTAATGATGGGAGAGTGACCTTACAACCAATTCAGGGGAGACACACTTCTTTTGCTATGGGTACTACAAGGACCTACACTCCAGGAGCAAGTGGAAGCAATTCTGGGAAAAAAAGAAGTGTTATTTGTTACAACTGCAAAGGGGAAGGACACATGTCCAAACAATGCACTAAACCTAAGAGGAAACGGGATGATTTGTGGTTTAAGGATAAAGTGTTGTTGGTACAAGCTCAAGCAAACGGTCAAATTCTACATGAGGAGGAACTAGCATTTTTGGCAGATCTAGAAATTGCAGAAGGTCAAGCCACACAGACTGTCATTACTCACAATGCTGCTTATCAAGCCGATGATTTGGATGCATATGACTCTGATTGTGATGAACTCAACACTGCCAAAGTTGCTCTCATGGCGAATTTATCTCATTATGGTTCAGATGCTCTCGTTGAGGTACACAATCATGATAATGTAAATAATAATATGATTAATCAAGCTGTGCAGGCGATGTCATCTTCTGAACAGTCGAATGTTGTGAACCATTCAGAGACTAAAATAACCAGTGATAGCAATATCATTCCTTATTCTTAGTATGTGATTGAATCACAACAGGCAGCTATTTAGAATTCTAACTCATCTGCATAACAAGATGCACTGATATTATCTGTGATTAAACAACTAAAAACCCAAGTAGTTAATTGTACCAAGATAAATCTGGACAATAAAAGTGTCAATGATACTTTAACTGCTGAGCTTGAAAGATATAAGAAACAAGTTAAAGTTTTGAAAGAAGGACAAAATGTTGATTTAAGGAGTAATGATAACGTTTCAGATTCAAGTGCACAGTCTGTAGAGATTGATCGTCTTAAACAAACTCTTTCTGAACATTTAAAAGAAAAGGAATCTTTAATATAAAAGTTACTCTTCTCAAAAATGATTTTAAGAAAGAAGAATCTAGGAACATCGATAGAGAGATTGCGTTAGAAAAGAAGATCAAACAGCTAGATAATATTGTTTTTAAAAGAGATCAATTTGCACAAACTGTTCACATGTTGACAAAAACTCAATTTTTCTATGATCATACCACTAAACAAGCTCTAGGTTTTCAAAATCCTTTCTATCTGAAGAAAGCTCAGCAGTTGGAACCAAAGCTTTATGATGGTAATGTCATTGAGAAAACTAATGCCATTGTGATTCCTGACTCCGAAGAGACCTTAATGCTTGCTGAAGAGAGTCGTTCAAAAATGATTTTAAAACAACAAGATCCTATGATGTTAGAAAAGAAAGTTAATACTACACCAGTCGATTATGCTGTTCTTAATCAACTTTCTCAAGATTTTGAAACACGATTTGTTCCATAAACTGAATTATCTACTGAACAAGCCTTTTGGTCTCAGAATTCTCCAGAACCCACTCTTTCTAGTAGACCCACCAAAGTTGAGGTTCCAAAAGAACTTCCTAAAGTCAACATGGTTAATACGAGTTTGAAGAAACTTAAACACCATCTTGCTGGTTTTGACGTGGTTGTCAAAGAAAGAACCACGGCCACATCTATCACTGAGGACTCGTGAGGGTTCAAACATACAAAAGCTTGTTTTAGGGATAAAATAATTCCATTTGTAAAAGCTCTGAAGGACTTATTTAATACATTCGATCAATATTTAATTGATGAACTTTCTGAAGTCCAAAATGTCTTTCATTATCGTTTAGAGTAAAAAACGTTTGAAGTGAAAATGAATAAAGTTTTGAACGAAAACGAACGACTCTTAGAACAAGTCATTAACAAAGATATTGTGAACATAATTATGAATTCTTCTGTGGATAATGCTTCTGTGAATGTGCATGAATGTGAAAAGTGTCTAAAACTTGAGACTGAGCTTCTCAACAAAAAGGATTTCGTTGAAAAAGAGATTTACGATAAACTGTTCAAAAGTTTTACCACTCTTGAAAAACATTGCATCTCTTTAGAAGTTGATACTCAACTTAATCAGGAAATTTTTCAAAGGGACAATTCTGTTTCAAATCAAAGTGCTCCAAGTTTTGATCAATTGTTTGAATTAAATGAATTGAAAGCTCAGTCCCAAGAGAAAGACACGGTCATAAAGAAGTTGAAAGAGAGAATTAAATCTCTAAGTGGAAAAATGAATGAGGATAAGATTAAAAAGGACTTAGAGGAGATTGAAACAATAAATATTGAATTGGATCATAGGGTGTCAAAGCTTATTGCTGAGAATGAGCATTTGAAACAGACCTATAAGCAACTTTATGACTCGATTAAACCAGCACGTATTCGATCAAAAGAACAATGTGATGATTTAATTAATCAAGTCAATCTAAAGTCTGTGGAAATCTCTGATTTAAATGCTAGTCTCCAGGAAAGAGTTTTGGTAATTACAGCTCTCAAGGATGATTTAAGGAAACTTAAAGGAAAAACTCTAGTTGATAATGCTGTTACGAAACACACTATTGATCCAGAGATGCTTAAGATTGATGTGGAACCAATAACCCCTAAATTGTTGAATAAAAAGACAGCTCACTTACATGTTATGTGTTTATGCCTTTAGGGAGAAATTGTGTGAATTTAAGTGTTCAAAAATGCTAGTTAAAACATTAGGGACTATTTGTGCCAATTGTTAAACTCTAATTGCCTAATAAAACTTATTAGTGAAAATTAAAAGAGTTATGTAACTTGGGGGGCGAAAGTGACAAAAACCAAACTAGTTTAATATCACCCCCACCCACCCCGATCCTTGTACACAAACACACACAGTTAACACATTTTTTTCCTCCCACTCTCACTCGAACGATCGTCTTAACCAGTTCATCATTTCAACATTGTCTTCACACCTAAGGTATAACTACAAACTTGTTCTACACTTCCTATACATCTCAAACCTTGAAGGAATTTTTGATTTCAACCATTTTTGAACTCGAAGAACCCTAATTTTCACATTAGGGTTTCTCAAAATCAAAAGTGTTTAAATCTTCAAATTGATTGAGGGGTTTTGATGGCATTGGTGTGTAGAAGTCTTGTTTAAAGCAGTTTTATATGGGCTTAACATATGAATCAGATATGCTCGATTGTTTGTATGAATATTTAGGTTTTTGGGTTTCAATGTTTCTTGTTAGTGGGTAATGTATTGGGAATGTAGTTTATGATCACTTGAATGTATTACAATGTCTTAACATGCATAAACGTGTATAATCTTGATGAATTGTTCATGTTCTTGCTCGGTTTGATTGTGTATGCTTTCTCGTTGTTGCTAGTGTAGTGATTCCAGGTTTAAAGTACTTCTAAATGTTGCTAAAACAATTACAAATGAATAACTCGTGTGCAACAAAATCGTGTTTGTGAATTTTTTTGAGAAAACCCGAACTAGTCATGGCCCTTTGAGAACCGATCTAGTCACGTCCCTTGTGGACCGAACTAGTCAAAATATTTGAGGACCGATCTAGTTGTTTTCCTTAAGGATCCGATCCAGTCAAATCCTTTGAGAACCGATCTAGTCAAGTCCCTTTGGGAACCGAACTAGTCCAAACCATTAAGACCCAATCTAGTTATGTTCTTAGTAGAACCGATCTAGACTTCTTCTTATAAGACCCGATCTAGTCGTTTTCCTAAAGGACCTGATCTAGTCAAGTCCCTTGTGGACCGAACTAGTCTAAATATTTGAGGACCGATCTAGTCGTTTTCCTTAAGGAGCCGATCCAGTCAAATCCCTTAAGAACCCGATCTAGTTTTCTCATCAAGGACCCGATCTAGTAGATTTGTTTAAGGACCCGATCTAGCTGTTCTCATTAAGGAACTGATCTAGTGAAATCTTTAAGGAACCGATCTAATAGATTTCGACCAAAAACACTTAAGATCAAAATTACAAGTTGAAGGCAAATTAAAACTTAACTTACCAGGCTAATTAAAATTGGTTAATTATGCTATCTAATTAAGTTAAAATAAACTTAAAAGCAAGGTAGAATCAAGGTTAACTAAAATACGACTTAGGTTATCTACATTCTCTACTAGTTAGAAAGACCACGATTCCTAAATTGTCAAAGAAGTTTCCTTAATCCCTTAAGCATATAAGTCTATCTAAGTTGCCATTCAAAGGAATAGATCTTTATAAGTGCTAAATGTCTTCAAGGTCCTAATGCTTAAGGAAAATTCTCACATCATGTAAAACACAAAGTGCTCACATAAAAGGTCTATATAGTTATATATAAACTTGGTTATATAAAAACTGTATTGATTCTTTCTTAAGCAGAACCATGGACATCACAAGAGATCAACAAATTGCATTGGATGACGCTTTAGTCGCTCCTGTCAACCAACTCAAGATTGGCAAAAGTAATCTTCGACTAAGCTCATACCTCAACTCTAAATAAGCAACTCTTCAAGTGGTGTATGATGTTTCGAAACTCACTCCCTTTTACAAGGCATTCCAGATCACAGCGGATGATCCAGAAATATACATGCAAGAGTTTTGGGCCACTGCTACAGTTCATCACCACTCGATTTGTTTCAAGATGAACAATAAGAAACATATTATGAATCTTGAGTACTTCAGAGAAATGCTTCAAATATGCCCTAAACTCCCTGATCAGCAATTCAAGGAACTATCTTTTGAAGAGGGAATTCTCACGTTTCTCAAAGATCTTGGTCATAGTAAAGAGATAAAGGTGATCACCGATGTCAATGTCAATAAGCTGCATCAACCCTGGAGATCATTTGCTGCGGTTATCAACAAATGTATGAGTGGTAAAAGTACCAGATATGACAGTCTTCGACTATCTCAAGCTTAAATCCTTTGGGGCATGTACCATAAGAAGAATGTAGACTATGCCTACCTTCTGTGGGAGGACTTTATTTATCAAGTAGAGAACAAGAATGTTAAGAGGAGTAATGAGATGTACTACCCTCACTTCACCAAGGTCATCGTCAACTTCTTCATGACTAAGGATTCATCAATTCCAAGAAGAAACAGGGTAAATTGGCACTTTGCCAGGGATGACCCAATGTTCACCACGATAAAGGTTGTCTCTAGACATGAGGACACACAGCTATATGGTGCTATTTTTCCTAATGAATTAACAAATGAAGCCATCAAAGATTCCGAATCCTACAAAGAGTACTATGCCATTGCTTCAGGATCTGAACCTCCTAAAATAAAAGCAAGTGTCAAGAAGAAGCAAACTGGATCTGACATGACAAAGACTCCTCCAACTGCTAAAGGCAAAAGACTCAAGACTTCAGTAAAGGCGACTAAACCTGCCAAGAAGAAGCAACCTATAAAGATGTCTAAACTAAAGGTCTAATAGTGCTATCTGAGGTTACTTTAACAGAAGCTGAACAAATGGAGCTGTCCATAAAGAGAATCCTGATACAAACTTACAACTCTCACGCCAGCGGTTCAGGTACAAATGAAGGAACTGGTGATAAACCAGGGGTTCTCGATGTACCGACATATGCATCTGATGATGAGCAAATCTCTTGGAAGTCCAGTGACGAGGAAGATGATGATGAAGTAGCAATGAGTGGTGATGATGATGACGATGCTGATAATCAAGACGATGATGACAATGATGATGATGATCAAAATGATGACAATACTGATAATGAAAATGATGACAATGATGACGATGATGATGATGGACAAGATCATGAAGGTTAAGATGATGATAATGAGCAGACTGATTCAGACAACGATGGTGATGACTTTGTTCATCCCAAGTTTTCTACTCATGATGAAGAAGTTAAAGAAGAAGAGGGTTCAGATCTGAGGGTTCAAACACCTTGTCATTATGAATCCACTAATGATGAAGAAAGTGAAACAAAAATTCAAGGCACGAATGTTGAGGGAGATGAGATGGATAAAGAAGAGACAAGTGAAGAGGAAGAAGTGGATGAATTATATAGGGACGTAAACGTCAATCTGGAGGGAAGAGATACTGAAATGACAAATGCTCTACGCATTATCGTTCAAACTACTCAAGTAATAGAAGATACTCATGTGATCATAACTCGGGTCAATCCTGAAGGTCAACAGCTGAGTTCTTCTGTGTCATCTGGCTTCGTTTCTAACATGCTTAACCCTAGTCCAGATACAAGTATTGACTTTATATTTAATCTCAACACTGAGTCAACTTCTCTGGTAGATGTTCAGGTTACTACTATTGCTGAGACACCTCTTTCGTCTGCAACAACACTTCCTCCACCACCCACTCCTCTCATTTTACATCTGCAACAAACACCAGTTCCCACACCAGCAACTGTTCCAAGTTCCTCCCTACAAGATCTTCCTAACTTTGGTTCTTTATTCGGGTTTGACCATAGACTAAAAACTTTGGAAAATGATTTCTCAGAATTCAAGCAAACGAACCAATTTGCTGTAGCAGTTTCTTTAATTCTCGGCATTGTTGACATGTACCTTGCCAACAAGATGAATGAAGCCGTCAAAACAGCCGTTCAATTACAGTCAGACAGACTCAGAGATGAAGCTCAAGCCGACAATGAAGACTTCATCAATAAACTTGATGACAACATAAAGAAAATAATCAAGGAGCAAGTCAAAGAACAAGTTAAGGCACAAGTCTCCAAGATTTTGCCAAAAATTGAGAAGACTGTAAATGAACAACTCGAAGCAGAGGTTCTGACTCGTTCATCCAATGAATCTAAGACATCCCATGCTATAGCCGCCAACCTTTTTGAACTTGAGCTGAAGAAGATTCTCATAGATAAGATGGAAAGTAATAAGTCAATCCACAGATCTGATGAACAAAAGAATCTCTACAAAGCATTGGTTGATGCCTACAAAAGTGACAAACTCATACTTGACACGTATGGAGATACTGTCTCGTTTAAAAGACGTCGAGATGATGAGGCTAAAGACGAAGAACCCTCCGCTGGATCAAACTGGGGGGTCCAAGAGAAGAAGAGCTGGAAAAGAACCAGAGTTAATCAGTGCACCAAAGGAAAAGACCTCCAAGACAATTGGCAAGTCTACTGAAGGGTCTAAATCTCATCACAGGTCTGATGATAAGTCTGTTTAAGCAGAGGAGCCAATGCACACTGCCGAAGATTTGGAAGAACCCGCATATCAGGAGTTTGTAACCGGAGATACTGAAGATAAACCTGATGAAGAGAACTCTCAGCTTCCTGATTGGTTTCAAAAACCGGCAAAACCTCCTACTCCCGATCGTGATTGGAACAAGACTTTGCCTGTTGCTCATGGATATGTTCAACCTTGGCTAAGCACTTTGGCTCAGAAAGAAGATACCCGTGAGTCATTTAATGAGCTGATGGACACTCCTCTAGACTTCTCAGCATTCGTAATGAATAGGCTTAAAGTTAATACTTTGACTCTAGAATTATTAGCCGGTCCAACATTCGAACTGATGAAAGGATCATGCAAGAGTCTGGTGGAGCTAGAATATTTCTTTGAAGAAGTCTACAAGGCAACCACTGATCAATTAGACTGGAAAAACCCTGAAGGTCAGCAATATCCACATGATCTGCGCAAGCCATTACCATTGATACCTAATTCTTAAAGTCGTCAAGTCATTCCTTTTGATTACTTCATCAACAACGACCTTGCGTATCTAAGTGGTGATGTCTCAAGCCGAACATATACGACTTCAGTGACGAAGACCAAGGCTGCAGATTATGGGCACATCAAATGGATTAAAGATT
>BQNB010121810.1:0-13236 GCA_026074375.1 Tanacetum coccineum
CATTTTTATTTATATAAGGACAATTTTTTTATATTTTTGATTTTTTCTTGTCTTATATATATAATAAAAAAGAAAAATAAAATCCTTTTGTATTTTTGTATTTTTATAAAGAAAATAACTTCACAAGGAAGGATCTTCAAAGCACTAATTGACAATGAAATCCGAGTAGTATATGATATTCCCGGGTCGTTTATCCCCAACGAGGAATGCAATGGTAAGTCGAGAGTCGATTTGATATTTGATGTTTGAATGGAAAAGATTATGATTGGTTTACTAAATCTATGGGAAAATTAATTCAATCTACACTAAAAACAATTACGGCATACAAATTTAAACTAAAAACGCAAACGGGAATCCTAAAAACGCGTCTAAATTATCAACTAAGTTAAATTTAAACCCTACACAAGATTTTTTTGCATGTAAACCTCAAAAATGACAAAAGAAAATTTTCTAAAAAAGATTTATATTTTTTTGACTTTTTAATAATTTTCTATGAATTAAAAAGCTATTTAATCTATTTAAAATCCTAGAAAATAACAAATTAATACTTAAAAATTCCAAAAAATGATTTTATACCTTAGAAAAGTCTAAAATATGAGAAAAACTTAGAAAAATATTTTTAACTACTTTTTATAATTAAAAACTATTTTCTAAAATTAATTTAAAAAGCTAAAAATGAAATTTAAAATCTAAAAGTGATAAAAATATATTTAAAACTTGTAAACCTAAAAATATTTATTCTAAATCTAAAAACTATTTTTTTGTATTTTTTAAAATTAATTTTCTATTTTTAAATGACTTTTTTAAAAATTTAAACTACGAAAATTTAGGAAAAATAGTAAATAAAGATTAAAAATTCTGAAAAATTCACTAAAAGTCTTAAAAGTCGAGAAGAACCTAGGAAAAATAAGCTGGTTTAACCAGCTTATCAAATAAGCTCCAAAAAGCTCAAATTAAGCTACGAAATGGCTCATATCTAAATGGGCTAAAATGAATATATTAAATAAATAAGGAAGGTAGTGACCAGATGGCCCTACTGGAGCTTTTGGTAGCAGAGTGTATTTGTGGGACGTTTGGTTTGCAAAGGGGAGGTCATGGGTTCGACCCCCATGACCTCTTCTTTTTTTAAAAACATTTTTTAAACTTGTAAAACAGGTCTAAATAACAAACTTTAAAAAAACAATTTTTTTTTCAAAACTCAAAAATAAGCATAAAATTAAGCTTTACAAGAAGACAGTTATGACTTTTTTTTTCTAAGACTAAAGGGCCTAACAGTTAAGCTTTATAGGACAAATAAGCAATGCAAAATGAGTAATAAGCTAAAACAGAAACTAATCTATACTTAATAAGAAATTTAGAACAAAAATAAGCAGCTGAAACAAGCAGAAAAGCTAAAAAATCAAATAAGCTAAAAAGGCTAAGATAGACAAGTAAGCAGCTTAGGGACACTTTTTTGAGCTTAAAAATAAGCCAACAAAAAGAACCGTATGGCTTAATGGGCTATACCACAGAAAACCTTGGCCTACAAGCTATGATTATCATCAATCACAAAAGAGTTTGAAAACCATATGAGCCTTGAAAATTTCCAATGAAAAAGTTGTTTGCACATATTTGTTTTTTTTTTTTTGGGTTTTCTTTAAAAACAAATGGGCTTGTTTGCAGCCTAAAGATAAGCTAGAAAAAGAGCTTTAAAAGCTACACTAGGCTAAAACAGATGAGCACAGACAACTAATTAGCTTGTGCAAGAAAAATCACAAGCTAAACTCCTTTTGGCTTACCTAAATTTTCAAGTGAAAATAAGACTTTTTACTTAAAGATTGTTTTGGCAGATCCTTGACTAACACATAAGTAAACTACAAAGACATTTGACCACTGCATTTTGACACTAACTTAAAGCATAAAAACTACCTTAAAACAACTTTTTTACTACAATCAAATTAAGTCAATTTGAAAAGCTTTTAAAACCACAGTTTTAAAGGTTAATTATGAAATACCTTAAGAATGTTTTTTAGACTTTTAAAACTTTTGGAAACAACTTATAAAGACTTAAAAAGGCTGTCAAAGTTGGCCAAATGACCCAACTGATTTCAAACAAAATTTTGACCCACTTTTGACCTTAAACCAAATACCCCTTTAGGTAACCAAAATCAAATTTTAAGCTGATTTAAAGTGATTTAAGTTAAGGGAGTTGAAAGTAGATTACAACCAAGTAAAGTCAAGCAATAATAAGCAGGAAAAGAACAGGAATAAGCACTTATGAATAAGCAAGCAACATTAAGCAGTGAAAAGCTAAACTTGGCAGTTTTGAAGAAAAACTCAACTAAATAACAAATAAGCAACAAATAAAGTCAAACAAGCATAAAGGAACATAGATAAGAAATATAAAGCAGATAATAAGCAGACATAATCAAGAAATAAGCACAAATAAGCAAAGCTACAGTAAACTGCAAGAAAAATGGAAAAATAGAAAACTTACAAAAGTCCTAGCTTTTGTAAAGAACACAATGCACCCAAATCACTTTCCTAACACCTCCCATGAGGTTCTAACCCATGGCCATCCAAAATACACCATGCTCCAGTTTTCTTCATGATATTTTTTTTGGTATTTTTAAGATTTTTGAAATTTTCTTAAATACTTTGTATTTAAATTAAACAGATTAATAAAATGTTTGATTGAGAACTTAAAACAGTTTTTGAGATACTTTAAAACAATAAGTAAAAGCAGAAATTGAAACTTAGACTTTTGTAAACTTAAAAACTCAAATTTTCATTAATAATAAAAGGATTACAAGTCTTGGAAAAATAAAAGTACATTAAGATAAAAATAAGCTTGAAAATTAAAACTAGGTTAAACTACTTGCCTTTAAAAGGCTACAATGAACCCTATTTATAAAACGTCTAAGAGTCTTGTCTTCATTTGATGTGTGTTTCTTTGCTGAGACAGAAACAAGGTATGTTTGTTGTGTGAGGTGAAATCCAAAATCAATCTTGGCCTTTAATTTTGCTTGCTCTCCAATCCTAGCAATCTTGACCCTTGATTTCTTGTCATTATCCTTTAACGAATGAGGGTTCATAGGATTGCCAACATGGCCAATGTCCCATGTGAAGTGTAGGGTTGAAGAGGGTGATAGTTTTGGCTGGTGGTGAGGGGTGTATCGAGGTGGGAAAGTGACAGGGTAGCAGGGACGATGAATAGGGATTTTGGCGCCCAATTTTAACTTTGAAAGTTTGGGGAAAATGGCAAAAACAATCCTTCAAGGTATATGTGTTTATTACACGTTCGGTCCTTTGTGGTGAAAAAGATTTTTAGAAATGGCAATTTCAGTCCCTTAAAGTAATATGAGTTATTTCATGGGTGGTCCTCGTGGGCATAACATCGTTAAGGTTAAGGGACTTTGGGCTTTTTATATGGCCCATGTATGTATAAAAGAGGACTTGGGCTTTTTATAAGTCTTTAAGGCTTATTAAGTCTTCATAATGTATAAATGGGCTGACCAGGCCCATTAGATGGGTATGGGTTGGCCCATTTAACATTTCTTTGATATCGGCTCCGCCTTTGACTTTGACTTTGTCGGGGTTGACTTTGGCTTTGATTTTGACTTTTGCTTCACGCTCTTTCCGTTCTCGTGCTCGGTTTTATCGTATTGGTTTCATTTTTATCCTTTTCTTAGATATCCGTTACCTGCACAATATAAATGCAAAACATACAAATATGATGTATTTTTGGTACGTTTTTGGTCATTTTAGTCCGTTTTTTAAAGGTCAAAGGTATGTGTATTTAAACATATACCATTGTTCCTTTTGGAGATTTAACTTGTTTGTTTGCAAAAGCCACAATTGATGAGTCTAAATTATGGCATAGGAGGCTGGGTCATGTGAATTTTAATACAGTGAATAAACTTGTAAAGGGAAACCTTGTAAGAGGTCTTCTTTCAAAGATTTTTGATAATGACCATACTTGTGTTGCTTGTCAGAAGAGAAAGCAACACAAGGCTTCCTGTAAGGCTAAACTTATGAGCTCTATCAGCCAACCCTTACAGATGTTGCATATGGACTTGTTTGGTCCAACATCTGTTAGGAGTATCAACCATAAAACATATTGCCTTGTGGTGACTGATGACTTTAGCAGGTTTAGCTGGGTTTTCTTCTTAGCCTATAAGGATGAGACTAGTAGGATTCTTAAGAGATTTATAACAGAAATAGAAACCAATTAAACAATAAGGTTAAAGTAATCAGGTGTGATAATGGGACATAATTCAAAAATAAGGAAATGAATGAATTATGTAGATTGAAAGGGATAAAAAGGGAATTTAGTGTTGCCAGAACTTCACAACAAAATGAAGTTGCTGAGAGAAAGAACAGGACTCTGATTGAGGCAGCTAGGACTATGCTAGCAGACTCACTTCTACCTACTGTATTTTGGGCTGAAGCAGTTAATACTGCTTGTTATGTTCTAAATAGGGTTTTAGTGCCCAAGCCTCATAACAAGACACCCTATGAACTTATAATTGGCAGACCACCAAGCATAAGTTTCATGAGACCTTTTGGATGCCATGTTACTATCCTAAATACCCTAGACCCTTTAGGCAAATTTGATGGGAAGGTTGAAGAAGGGTTTTTAGTAAGGTACTTTGTAAATAGCAAAGCTTTCAAGGTATTTAATTCTCAAACCAGAAAAGTTAAAGAGAATCTGTATGTAAACTTTCTTGAAAATAAACAAATGTTGCAAGACAAGGACCTAACTGGCTTTTTGATATTGATTCCTTAACAAATTCTATGAACTATCAACCAGTTACTGCAGGGAATCAAACTAACAAAAATGCAGGTCCACAAGAAGCTAATGGTGATACAAATTTGAAGAAAAGTGTTGATGCTAGACAATCTGAAGAAAAGAATGTGTTTACCCAATAATATATTGTGTTCCCATTATGGTCTTCTATCTCTTCAAGCTATAAGAGCTCAGATGAAACATATAAAAATGATACAGCTGATGATGTTGCTGGTGAAACTCCTGTACAAAAACCAGCAAGTGAGAATGAACAAGCCTTAAAAAATGTTCTTGATAAGATGATGGATCAAGAGAAGGAGGCTTCAGATCAATCAGATGCTTTTAGAAAAGAGTTTGAAGCACAGTGCAACAGGTAGCTTCTTTAAGGGAATGCTACTAAAGCCAGCAGTACTAACAGTTTTAATATTGTTAGTACACCAGTTAATGCTGCTAGTGCACCAAGAACTTCTAATGATGATAGACCATCATTTGTTCCTCTTGGTGGATCCTTTCTTCTTAATGTCAATGATCCTCCAGATGATCATCTCGTGCCTGATTTAGAGGATACTACTAAAGTTCAAAAAACTGGCATTTTTGTAGTGCTTTTGATGATGAAGATTTGGATACTTACAATTCTCCTTATGCTGATCAAGTTATGGGTGCAGAGGCTGATTTCAACAACATGAAACCTTCAACTGTTGTCAATCTTATTCCCATAACTAGAGTACACTCTATTCATCCTAAAGATCAAATAATTGGAGATCCAAAGTCAGCAGTACAAACAAGGGGCGTGTCAAAGAAGAATTCTAGAGAACATGTTATGATTAGCTACATCCAAAAACAGAGAAGGACAAATCATAAAGATTTCCAAAACTGCTTATTTGTATGTTTCCTCTCTCATCAAGAACCCACAAAAATAGCTCAAGCCCTTGATGATGAAAGCTGGGTTGAAGCAATGCAAGAAGAATTGCTTCAGTTCAAGATTCAGAAGGTTTGGACCTTAGTTGACTTACCTTATGGCAAAAAGGCTATTGGTACAAAGTGGGTGTATAGAAATAAGAAAGATGAAAGGGGTATAGTAGTCAGAAACAAAGCCAGGCTGGTAGCACAAGGATACAAACAAGAAGAAGGCATTGACTATGATGAGGTTTTTGCTCCTGTTGCTAGGATTGAAGCAATCAGGTTATTTTTGGCCTATGCATCATTCATGAATTTTCTTGTGTACCAGATGGATGTCAAAAGTGCCTTTCTCTATGGTACTATTGAAGAGGAGGTATATGTAAGCCAACCTCCAGGTTTTGTGGATCCAGAATTTCCAGAAAAAGTTTACAAAGTGGAGAAAGCCTTATATGGTCTACACCAAGCTCCTAGAGCTTGGTATGAGACTCTCTCTACCTATCTGCTGGACAATGGATTCTACAGAGGTCAAATTGACAAGACTTTGTTCATAAAAAGAGTCAAGGATGATATTCTACTGGTACAAGTATATGTAGATGACATCATCTTTGGTTCCACTAAAAAGTCTTTGTGTACAGATTTTGAGCAAATAATGCACAAAAGGTTCCAGATGAGTTCAATGGGAGAGCTCACTTTCTTCTTGGGTTTACAAGTCAAGCAGAAAGAGGATGGGATCTTCATTAGTCAGGACAAGTATGTTGGTGAAATCTTGAAGAAATTTGGTTTTTCTAGTATAAGGACAGCCAGTACTCCTATGGAAACCAACAAGGCTTTGACAAAAGATGAAGATGGTGAGGATGTTGATGTCCATTTATACAGGTCAATGATTGGGTCATTGATGTACCTTACATCCTCTAGACCAGATATTATGTTCTCCGTTTGTGCATGCTCAAGATTTCAAGTTCAACCAAAAGTTTCCCACTTGAATGCAGTAAAAAGGATCTTTAGATACCTAAAAGGTCGACCCAATTTAGGCCTTTGGTATCCTAAGGACTCTCCTTTTATATTGGAAGCCTTTTCAGACAGTGACTATGCAGGTGCCAGTTTGGACAGGAAATCCACAACAGGAGGTTGTCAATTTCTTGGTTCAAGGTTAATCTCTTGGCAATGTAAAAAGCAGACTGTGGTGGCTAATTCAACTACTGAAGCTGAATATATTGCTACTTCTCACTGCTGTGGTCAAGTGCTTTAGATCCAAAATTAGATGTTTGATTATGGATACAATTTTATGGAAAGATTCATGTTGACAATGAGAGTGCCATTTGTGTTGTCAAGAATCCTGTCTACCATTCTAAAACAAAGCATATAAAGATTCGACATCATTTCATTAGAGACTCCTATGAGAAGAGATTGATAGAGATGGTCAAAATACACACTGATAATAATGTAGCTGATTTGCTCACTAAAGCTTTTGATGTAAGTAGATTTAATTTTCTGGTGGCAAGCATTTGTATGCTTAATCTGTAGCTGCATGATCTCAGGGGAGTTTAATGGTGTTTAAGTGCAGTGGAGTATACATAAGTGTTATTTGGATTGAAGTTGGAATGGATTATAACTGGTATGTTGTTTTGATTGACAGTTTTTAACTTTTATTCATGGGCTATGCATAGATATAGATCCTTATGAATTCTCACATGTCTATCTAGTTATTTCTAGTTTGCTTGTGATGAATAGAGGCATGTTATTGTATAGTTATTGAAGAACAGGTTAATACTGTTAGACTAATATTAATATTGCCAGGATAATATTAATACTGCTTGTTATCGTTAATTCTGTTGGTGCATAACCAAGCACCTGAGGGTGAAGGTTCAACAACACCCCCTAAACCCCAACCTACACCCTCTACCTCACAACCAAATTTTTTTATGAACCTCAAACTGAAGCTCACATTCAGCAACTACTCCCATCTCCAACTACATATCAAAGAAAAAGAAAGACTCAAACACGTAGGAGAACCAAAAAGGACACTAAGTTACCTCAGACTAGTGTACCTCAAGACCTTGAAGCAGATAAGGCTGTCCATAAAAAGGGGGTGACAGTGTGGAAAGGGCTATCACTACTGCTGCTAGCTTAGATGCAGCACAAGACAATGATAACATAATTAGGACCCAGACCATGGCAATGCCTAATGTTGACATTCTTTAGGGAATGGATACAGGTGGCAGTCCCAGGCGCCAAGACACCATGAGGGGTGCTCCTGCTCAGACTAGGTCTGAAAGAGTGCTTGAAAAGCCCAATGAACCACCTCTCTCAGAAGGTAACACATCTGGAAGTGGGGAGGACAGGATAGAACATCAATTTGAATTGACGGCTAATGTACCAATCACACCCCATGATTCACCTCTCCCAGAAGGTTACACACCTGGAAGTGATAAGGGTAGTCTGAAACTACAGGAATTGATGACTATGTGTACAAAATTGTCAAAACAGGTGCTTGACTTGGAGAAAGAGAAGGATGTTCAAGTTGTGGAGATCCTTAGACTAAAGAAAATAGCCAAGAGATTAGAAAGACAAAAGGAAGTCAAGCACCTCACAACCAAGAAGGAGGAAATACAGACAGGTTGAATCTTCATATGATGATTTAAATGAAGAAGATGCATCCAAACAGGGGAGAAGAAATGACAAGACAGAGAAATGACAAAACAAAGCAATGACAAAACAAAGAAATGACAAGACAGAGAAATGACAAAACAAAGCAATGACAAAACAAAGCAATGACAAGACAGAGCAATGACAAGTCAAAGCAATGACAGGACAAAGCCAATGTTATGAAATTGCTGAAATGGAAATTGCATGAAAATTGTGGAGTTCACACTCTATTTATGGATGGTACACCTATGGAGATTAATACACTAGTAGAGAAAAAGTATCCACTGATCAAGAAATTATTAGAGAAGATGCTGAACTTGCAGTTAGAAGCTGAAAAAGAAAATACTATGGCATTTGAGCTTATCAAGTTAATCAAGTCAATGCTTGAAGAGTAGTAAAATGTTTGGATACATCCTCCTAATGACCAAGATGCTTAAACTAAAGAAACTTGATGATTGATAAGTAAATATCAAGTTTAGGGGAGGATTGTTGGGAATTATGAGTTACTACTGCTAGTACTACTTTACTACTGCTGGTTCAACTATTTTAAAATTTTAAAATCCTATTTTTACAAAAATAAAATAAAAGCCTCAAAAATATGAAGAATAAAAAATCTATATGAGGTGAAAATTTGTTTTTTATAAATGCTAAAACTAAATGTACTTTTGATTAAATCTAAAAACTATTATTTTGCTAATTTTCTCGAACACTTTTTCTATTTTTTATGAAGTTTTTTTGAAAGTGATAAAACCTAAAGATGGGAAAAATGATTTAAAATTAACTAACTAAAGGGAAAAAATCTCAAAATTTCAGGGGAGGAAAAGAAGAGGGAGAAAAAGATAAGAGGAAAGTCAAAATGTAACAAAAAGGTTTCGGGGGAAAAAACGAAAATAAATAAAAAAAAGAAAAATAAAAAAGAGAAAAGAAAGAGTTAATAAAAAAAAAAAAGGGATAGGGGAAAAAAAGAAAAAAAAGATATAGAAAGAAGAAGGAAAAAGAAAAAAGATAAACAAAGATAATAAAAAAAAGATGAAGGGATATAAAAATAAAAGAAAAAAAAAGAAAGGATGAGAAGAAAAAAAAAAGAAGGAAAAAAAAGGGAAATAGAAAGAGGAGTTAAATAAAGGGGGGAAAACTTACCACAGCTTATATCTTATATCAAGTGGGGAATTGACGCTTATTGTTCGGCTTATTCATGGTAAGCTGGGTAAATGAGCTTATATGCTACGACTTATAAATAAAAAGAAAATTTAAAACGTGTACAAGTATTAGATTGTGCAAGACATGGTTGGATGAGCTATTGAAGCACAATGGTAAAACGTATGGTCTATAAGCAGGAGGTCTTGGGTTCGAGGTTGGTCACACCCCTTTTTGCTAATTTTTTTATTTTTGAAAACCAAATATTAAAACTGAAAGAGAACACTTTTTAAGCACTTTTTATAAAAACAACTTAAGCTAAAAATCAAAATTAAGCTCTCTAGGAGCTTTTGAAAACCTGCTTACAGAAAGTGAGCTTTTGAGCTCACTTTTGCTTGTTTTGACTAAACAGCTTGCAAAAAGCTCAAATTAAGCTCAAATTTCAAACTAAAAACTGTTTTAGAATCCTTAAGATGTCTATTAACTAATTCTAACAAGCTAGAATCCCTACTAACAACTAATGCTAACTGAATCTAATGATTAAATTTGCAAACTCAGGAAAAAGCAATAAGAACTCAAAATTTAATTAAGCTAAAAAACTCAATAAGCTGAGACATAAGCTACCCTTTTAAAAACTTGACTAATGATACTTAAACTACAAGACTCAATCATTAAAACCTATACTATAAGCTAGGAAATCAAAAATCTAAAACATTAAGCTAATACTACTGTTTTTGGCTTTTTGGCTAATTAATGACTTTTTTAAACTAAATGTACCTAGGCAAATAAGCTAGAAAATGAAAATTAAGTCTTAAACTAAGTTAAGCTACATATAAACTAAAAGCCTACTGAATTTAAGACCTTAAATCGTAAAACTACTAGCCTAAATTTATCAGCAGTAGTAACTTTTGTTACTACTGCATATGCAAATGACAAAGAGGCAAGGATAACTGCAGGTTACTAAGAGAGTAACTCCTGCACTTTACTTACTCAAATGGAGTATAAGAACTCAATTCAAGCATCACTTAAGTCTAGAAAGCCTTTGATCAAAATTCAACAATAAAAAAATAAGAGGAAAAACTCCCCTGGTGCAAAATCACACTAATCCATCCTTAACTTCTTATGAAATGAAATCTAATCTCTAAAAATGCTTTTATTACTGATACTTAATGAAAATTGAACTAACTTAAATAAAGAGCATTAGTCACTTTGACTTTTTGAGGTCAAAATGCCTTATTCCAAACACTCCTTTAAGGTTTTGACATATTTTATTTTGCTTATGAATCTATATTTTAATGAATAATTCCTAAATACCAGATATTAAGCAAACACTAACCATCCTATTGAACTTATTTCAACTCTCTTATAAGCTAGAAACACAAAATTAAGGATTATACTTAAGAAATTTAGCTAATGACAGATTATGAAGAACAAATTTAAGAAAATTAAGTTCTAATGCATAGAATTTAAAAACATATGTTAAAATGCAAGCAATAAGCACAATTAAACAGAGCTAAGCTCAAATAAGCATTTAGATAAGCAAACACATTAAGCAAATAAGCAACTAATGAATAACTAAGCTAATCTAAACTAGGAAATTAAAACAAGGAATTTAAATGAAAACTAACCAATTGCTTCAGCTTAACAGAAGCTTTAATTCAAATTATCAACTACAAGCTCTAGCTTATCCAAATGGATAAGCTAGTATAAGTCCATGGGATTCCTTCCTTAACTGAATCCCCTTCCATAAGCTTTTAAGTCCAAAAGTAAAGGTGATTATAATTAACTAATTTGAAGGTTTAAGTATGATTTAGGCTTATTTAAGCTCAATCACTAGCTTAGAGACTAGTGAGAGCTGAAATTGAGCTTAATGAGAGCTTATAAGTCATACTAGAGCTTAATTGAGAAATTGAGAACTTATAAATGGAAACAAAGTAATGTAAATTTAAATGAGACTTTTATTAATGATCAAAAACAGGTTGCAAGAGATTAAAAAGGTAAAATTACATTTTATCTAAAAACTAACAAGCTAAATTATTTTAAAGAAAATTACAAGAAAAAGAGATACATGTGTGTGTGTGAGGTGTGCTATTTATAGCACATTGTTGAAGGTTCTAGGCTTCCCTTGCTCTACACGCTCCCATCAATCACATCCATACGTTTTCACAATGATTGGTAGTGATTTTGAGCCGTTGGATCTCTCCTTGGGATCACACGGATTGCCAGCGTGGTAATCCGTTGTGAGGCCTTGTGTTTGTTGTGTGAGAGTACTGAGTGCAAAATCCAGCTTCTCTTGTGCTTCTTGCCATAGCCACGTGGCTTCTTTGCTTGTGTTAGCCAATAGGAGCTCTTGATTTGACGTAATTAACCCTGGGGTCATGTTGTACTTCACTTGAATAGTCATTTGTACCCTTCAATTTTGAGAAGCCCTTTGTTTTTTACTGATGGTGAATCGAAGGGGATGAATGAATAGTAACCCATCTTTGGCGCCCATTTTAACTAAAAACGGGTAAATTAGATTTGAACTTTGGTCATATGGCAAATTCAGTCCTTGTCTTTGGTTATCACAAGTTATAGTGAAAAATGACTTTTAGAAATGGCACATTTGGTCCTTGGACTTTTATAAAAGGGAAATGGGTTTAGGGCAGGCCGGGTATTTTTTTTATAAGTTTAAGGCCCATTATGCCTTAGGGACCATTTGTGTAACTTTTGGAACTTAAGGGATTGTTTGGTAACTTTGGAGTTTTTGTCCTTTTGTTTTTTACTTTTGTTGACTGAGGTTTGACCAGGGTTGACTTTGGCTTTCGGCTCTTGCACGCTCTTCCGTTCTCGTGTCCGCGTTTGCCCGTTTTTGATGGTTTTCTTGTGATTTTTGATATATCCGTACCTGCACACACAAAACACAAAAACAAGTATATTTTTGCCATTTTAATCTGTTTTGGGTCATTTAAGGTCATTTTTGATGTTAACGGATATGTGTATTTTACACTTATCAAGGGTAGACTGCAACTACAGGAATTGATGACTATTGTGTACAAAATTGTCAAAACAGGTGCTTGACTTGGAGAAAGAGAAGGATGCTCAAGCTGTGGAGATCTTCAGACTAAAGAAAAGAGTCAAGAGATTAGAAAGACAAAGGAAGTCAAGCACCTCACAACCAAAAAGGAGGAAATACAGACATGTTGAGTCTATAGATGATTATTTGAATGAAGAGGATGCATCCAAACAGGGGAGGAGCGTGACAAGACAAAGCCAATGTTATGCAATTGCTGAAATGGAAATTGCATGAAAATTATGGAGTTCACAGTCTGTTTATAGATGGTACACCTATGGAGATTAATATGCTAGTAGAGAAAAAGTACCCACTGATCAAGGAATTATTAGAGAAGATGCTAAACTTGTAGTTAGAAGCTAAAGAATAAGTACTATGACATTTGAGCTTATCAAGTTCATCAAATCAATGCTTGAAGAGTAGTAAAATGTTTGGATACGTACTCCTAATGACCGAGATGCTTAAACTGAGGAAACTTGATGATTGACAAGTAAATATCAAGTTTAGGGGAGGATTGTTGGGAATTTTGAGTTACTACTGTCAGTACTACTTTACTACTTCTGGTTCAAGATTGATATTGCTGTTGAAGTTTAAAGAAAATAGTCTAAGTTATTAGTACTGCTAGTTGTAATAGTTAGTGCTGCTAGTACAAATGTTAGTATTGCCAGCATAGTTAGTACTGTTAGTTAATAGTTAGTGTTGTTAGTATTATATAGTTAGTACTGCTATTATG
>BQNB010121811.1:0-20394 GCA_026074375.1 Tanacetum coccineum
ATACACATATCAAGAAATGTGTAGATGTCATAACGGTTGCAACTCCCCCTCGGTGTATGCTCCCCTTTGTTTGGGGCACCAAGGAATCAAGCTGCGAAAGTGTGCTACAAAAAAAATTAGTAGAAAAGTGCACATATATATATCAACAATGATCGCTAAATATATATATATATATAAAAATACACTAACGGGGAACAAGACATGCATGTCTTAGATATATGCACTCTTAACTATGACATTTTAAAAGAAAAATTAAAACCTAGACACGTGCACTCGTTGTTTTAATAACAACAACCTAAATCCATGATAAAAGGAATCATGACGTATACTTATGACACGAGAATGTTTAGGAACCAATGATAAAGTTTAGACTAAGGGTTGTATTGAGAGATTCCAAAATCCTCAAGGTTTCTTTGTTAAGCATTATGTATGCTTTTCATGTTTGGGGTGTTTAAGGATAAACATTGTCGTAAGACTTTAGGTTAAACTAAATGTTGATGATAAGGATGATTTATTGAGGAATCATAAAGGAAGAAGGATGAGCATGAATGGAGAGGGAAGGTGTTGACCATAGGTTTGTTGGTTGTTAATGTTGACGAACAAAGGTGAAAATGTGAAATGAGATAGTGGTTCTTTCATGGTGAAAGAAAAATAAAAGACACGACATTGTGATGACTCCACAACACTTGAAGATTGAATACCTTCTTTGTGTTCGTCACTTGCTAGAAAGTGGAAATGATTGAATGATAGGATGCATTTCATTACGAAATTCACTTGACTTTTGATAACATAGGTACAAATGCTTATGAGTGTGAAATGCATTTCATTATGAAATTCACTTGACTTTTAACAACATAGGCACAAATGCTTATGAGTGTGAGACGCATTTTATTACGAAATTCACTTGACTTTTGAAAACATAGGCACACATGCTTATGAGTGTCGGGATATGATGATGAGACGCATTTCATTGCGAAATTCACTTGTGGGGAATGGTTACATGGTGAATCTTCTTGTAAAGATGACTAGGTGGATGACTCGAGATTGGTAGTAGTGAGGATGACTCGGTTTTCATTTTCACTTTGGTTTCTAGTGTCTTAAGAATCACATATGTGAGTTGTTGAGAGTATTTGATTAAAGGATATATGTGAACAGGTGTGTTTTCCCTTCCCTTTTAGTTCGTGCTCATCCGGACATAAATTATGGAATAAAAAGAATAAATGGAGAAAAATAAAGACATAATCAATGAGCTTGACAATGTCATGACGGATGACAGTTAGCATACGATGAACTTCATCCACAAAATTATGTAGCTCTTCTCGAGTATTGCGAATGTTTATAGAACAATTACACGACGAGGTACGAGGTTGTTTTAAAGGTGGTAGTGGAAATGTGGACGGAAGATATTAACCATCTCTATAATAATAGAGGCGTGATTAAGGTTTTTGTGAAATGAATTAGACATGAACAATAAGTGACATTTTAATTTGCATTCGTGAATTAAACTTACTTAAACATTTTGGATGATCACTGATTAATTGTAAGATTTATCAGATTGTATTTAATAGTAACAATACTATTAAAATGAGAATGACACGTTTATGAGATTTGTTTCATCATTCCTAGACCTAGACTTAAATAATTAAACGATTCGCGTTTGAGTGGTTTCGTGAGGATGTCGGCGATGTTGTCTTTCGAAGGTCTTTTTCAATGAAGTTATTTCTTTTGGGACTATTGTCGCGATGAAATGACGACGAATTTTGATGAGTTTTATATCCTAAGATTGATGGATAATGTTCGATCCTCATTGTGTATGAGGTGAGCATGACGATAAAACATCGTGACATTTGTATGGTGACGGAATGGAATAACGGAATGATTTGGACTTATTCAAGGTGTGGTATATTAAGGAAGCTACGAATCACTTATGTAGGAACTCGTAAGACCTTTGTCACTCGAAGATTGATGTTAGATTTTAGCTTTTAGAAGAGCGTTTTAACATATGTTGTTAAACGGCTTAAATATGAATTTTCGGATATGACCTTTAACGTTTGTGATCGCAAGTTAAAGTTACTTGAATATTTCTGATAAATATTTTAAGTTGTCAAACCTACTTTGAGGTGTATTAGATTTATATCTAACCTTACCTTGACAAAAGAATGAATCATTTGGAAGAAAGCGAGATGATGATTAAGGGAATGTGTGAGTGAAGACTCTAGGAGATATAAGACCATTTTATGACTCTTTTGACACTTTAGATTTGTGACACGGACGTGAATAAAAATATTCTAGTGTGAAAAAATATATACCTAGATGCATAAGTCATATAGATTTAGGCATGCAAGTTTATCTAAGCATGCATCGACACAATAATCAACGAGATTAATGTGTAAGACTATATGACATTTAAACGTTAATTGTTATACATTAAGCTAGCATAGTGTAGGTGTACAATTAACACATAAGTCATGTAAAATGACGCATACAAAACATGATAATTTTAAATGTAATCTTCATGTAAAACATATTAGCATTTAGCATTTAGGAGCATGTGTCATTTAGATAAATTAAGAGATATTTTATCTAGATTGCTAGAAAAAGACAAACGCCTTTATAATAGACATGTATTTAGTAGCTAAGCAATTAAACGTTGAGCATCAAGATAATCATGAAGACATATAATTGCATTACATGGGAGCAAGTTATCGTCTTGAAACTTTAAAGCACATATGTGAGGTGCATTGTGTCCAGATTGACTAAGGAGAAGCCTAATTTCTACATGCTTAGTGTACACTCCTAATGAGATACAAAGTATATTGATGTAAACTATCATTAGGCATATTTAGGAAGAGCCATTTAATCAAATTAGAGAATGAGTATGAGACTATCACTAGTGGTGCTCAATTCAGGCTAAACACGGCCATTTTTACGGGTTATACACCAAACCAACTTCACTCATGGAATTAATTTAACCGTTAGGTCAAATTAAATTTCTAGTGAAATAGATTCTTTAGTAGTCATTCTCATGTTAGACAAAATAGAATTCTTATATTTGCCTAATGAAATGTAGCAAAGATAAAATTTGTATTATATTTTCATAGAGGGCCTAACATGTCTCAACTAACATGCTTTAATTCCGGTTCGCATAATCCTAATCAAGATGTGTGGAATTCTTAGATAAGCGTAAGCAAGATGTTTTAATATTTTGTTCAAGATCTATAGGTTGTTTGGTTTCGATTAAATATTGCTTGATTTAATGGATGTCTTATATTTAGTCATCTTACATGTGTAGTTGTCACATGTGATATTTAACGTGTTTGGTTTTTTTTCAAAAGACAAGAGATGTGCTTATTTGTGACAATGAAAAATATGTTATATTGAGAGTGTTTTAAGAATGCTCCATTGCATGTCTTATGAAATGAATCTCATCAATATTATTTATCTTAATTGAGTTTGTGATTCTTTAATGATAAATGATTAAAAAGAGACATATTTTATTTTTAAACAAATATGCTTTTCTAAAATTATTATTCATATCAATGTTGTATACGATAATTAAATAAGTATTTGAATAAATATAATTTTACTTGTTATGCATTGACACATATTGTGATAGGTTATTTTTTAGCTCTAATAACTTATATTTTTCAAATTATATGTAGTGTATTTTCTTGTAACACAACCATTTATGCTACGAAGAAAATAAAATGCATAGGATATATATTATCCTTTATCAATCGTTTAATACGATAAGTCCATAAATTCTTTAAACATAATGTTTCCCAAACATCATGTTATCCTAGGTGAATAAACAAGAATATTATTCTTATTTAAGAGTTTAGCTAAATGTAAATTTAAGATTTGTGTTGTGCTTTTAAGTTATATGAGCAAAGTTTACATATGTTGTTAGTTTGCTCGTGTTTGATTTTTCGGAAATGACACATTTACCAATTGCATTGCAATGTAAATTGCTTGAATATTTCGGACGAAACATCCAAGTCGTCAATCCTAATTCATTGAGTATTTTATGCATCTTGTTAAACATATTCGTCTAATATTTGGAACACAACCATTGGACAAGTAGACTCAATATGGTATCATCAACACAAGTGTGAGTTATGATCTGATGCATATTCTTTTCATCTAGAAAAGGATGTAATTATTTTCATATCAATCTAGTGTGATTGAGTATGTAGATTCAAGATAATATCTTTTGTTATAATTTTATATAATCTTGAAACTAAACAAATAAGAATCCAATTTCATGTCCACACTCGAAAACTTGTCAATTAGATTGGATAAAGATATCAATCATAATTTGAACAATGAATCGATATATACTCAAAATCTTTCTTGACCCTCACGAACACTCATTTAAAAAAATAATGGTGTGTTCCATTAATCCCAAGACTAGTTGTAAGGTGAGCTTGATGAATAATGATAAGTTAATTTCTTACTTCAAGATTGTCATGTATTTTTCTTGTGCGTAAAACTATTTGTTGTTATGTATAATATGCATAGTTTTTAACATTTTATGGGTATATAAATGATTTTTCCTAACCATTTTTATATTACACATCTTTTGTAAGATACTAAAATATAATTGTGTGTGTGTTAGAACAATGCAAGCACAAGCATATTTTTTTTTAATTACTAATGTATTAATACAAGGCAAAGGCATTTTGTTGGAAGACAATTATCGTGTTGGAAATAATTTGGTTACAGGTTTTAACGTGTGATTTTATGACATTATTTTACAACATACTTGACACACTATTGAACTCTCAATCCTAAATGGGTTAGTATACTCAAAATGATTTACAAGATATTTATGTAACATTTGTAAATATAGCCATCTATGCCTACAAACAATTTCGCAACTTAACGCAAAAGATCTACTGTACTTCCTATTAGGCATACTTTGAAAAACTAGTAACACACAAATAGTGTACATGGAAGATAAGTAGCTCAATTAAGAATAGTAATGATCACTTAATAATATCTATTAACAAAATTAATACACAAAGAAACACACGTAATCATTTAGCATAACACATAAAAGTACTTGTCGTCGTTTTGTGTATTAGATACAACAATGTATACATAGCTCGGTTTTATTTGAAAATACTTTCCTCCCCATTTCAAAAACCAAGTTTAATATATTTTGAAAAGTTAATTACACCATTTTTCAAAGATATACCGACTAGAAATGTCCGACTCGAAAGAAAAAGATAAAATACAAGTTTTACGTTAAAACGAGACTCATCGTTTTGGACAATAAGTAGTATTTTGCCTTTCTGACTTAATTAAGTTTGAAATAAATACTTGGAAGTATTTTTATATGAAAGTAGACTCGATTATCTTCAAAATGGCGGGTGGCACGACTTCTACGGACTTACGGTTGATTTTATATGAATTTTCAAAGTTTCTGAAAATCTGTCGAATCAGACAGGTGGCCCCCTGATTGATAAGGGGGCCGGCCAGGAGCTAAGGGGGCCACCCATACACTTAAGGGGGCCAGCCATCTAACACTTAGATTTGCTATTTTTTGTACAAAATTGTTTACTGACTTTGACAAAAGGTGTACAACTTTCTGAATTTGATACCGAACATATAACACTTATTTTAAGCATCATTTTTACCTCAAGCTAGTATAATTAGTGTATTTAACAACAATACTAATACAAGTTAAGCAACAAAACACTTTTCATATTTAATCACCCTTAATGGGTAATTTGATAAATGGATCGTACTCGATTTTTAA
Organism: Tanacetum coccineum; assembly: GCA_026074375.1. NCBI lineage: Eukaryota > Viridiplantae > Streptophyta > Magnoliopsida > Asterales > Asteraceae > Tanacetum > Tanacetum coccineum. Next base: position 5,765 of record BQNB010121811.1, read on the forward strand.
AACCATTTGTTTTGAAAATTAAAGCGACGTGGCTCTTGATACCAATTGTGGAAATCGTAAATGGGGGTGAATACATTTTCATTTTAAAAACTTAAATATGTTTCGTATCAAATTACGATTAAGCGTGATACAATATGAAGAGTGCTCATATTGTGTTTATATAAATTCTATCACCAACACTTACATATTCTCATGCTAGGTTCACATCAATTGCGCATTGGACACAAACACAATCAAAAAAACTATATAAGCAACACAACACACAATTGCAAATATAAATATAGAGCGATAAATGCAAGTATAAATGTAAAGAGATGTGTAAGAGATGTAAGTAAAGGAGAAATGTGCAAACGCAGACACGGTGAGATCATAGTGGTTCGTCACGAAGACACCTCTGTCGCCCTATCTTATCCCGAGCACCAAACTCGAGAGTTATCTTCACTAGTCAACAAGCTCCCTTTAGGCGGAGAAAACCGCACACAACGTTGCTTATTTCAATTTCCGACACTAAGCTAGATGTCGAGTTCTAATCTTAGTTAGAACCAATCTATCATGACTGCACAACTTAATCACTACTTACACGACTTCACAACACAACTTCACAACTACACAACTTCTTCACTTCACAACTTCCTTACACTTCGCAACTTTACATCACCAAGACACTACCAAGATCATCATGATCTAACATACCTTATAATGATCACCATGATCTAACTATTACACAAGTTTGGAATACATAGACTCGATCTATACATTGTGAATGTAAGACATGTCACGAATGCACTAACTAAACTACATAACTTCGCATCTTGATGATAGCGAGAGTTCTTCTCTTGCACTTGAATGGATGGATGATTGGATCACATTTAAACAAACTTATAACAAGTTAAGTGATTAAAGAAAAAGGTTTGAAAGAAGAGTTTAGATCTGAGAAAAACTATGTGCAAAGAGGTGAGAAAATATGTGGACACAATCCACTATTTGTGACAATCCATCAATTTTAGGTCGTTATTTTATTCTCGAGTATTAATTATATTTTCATTTTTATGTTGAGACATGAACTCACGACTAACCGGGAGAATTAGGGCTTACATTTGTAATTTACGTGACGTTTATAAAGAACCAGCGAATTCTACGTTAAGCATCGACGCTTATATTTTCAAAATGCCATGAAAATAATTTTATTACATTCGTTTTTATTTTTTGTGTTTCGCGCATTTTTCGTATTTTACGTAAAACCTTTACGTGCTACCTTTTTAAAGATCGGACTTTGATAATTACCTGGTAATTTCAAAATTTTGGGGCAGTAAACAATAGCCCACTAATACTTCACCCATAGGGGGGAGCATAAAGGACTAGGTGTCCCCTTGGTATTGAGTCTTGCCTCATGTTTATACACTTGGCAATGATACTCTAAGCCTATATAAGCTAACTTTGACCATCTAAAACACATACAAGTCATAATTTATAACAAAAATCTGCATTTTGCTCTCTCTCTCATCCTTGTGATGCCACATATCACACCAACATACGCACAAATCCATAAATTTGAGATCAAACAACAAGAAACACTAGTGAATATGACTACTAGTGTAATCCTTTATTTTTGATGTATAAACGAGTTTTCAGAAGGTTTTTGTACAAGTTGGGGTGAAAGGTTATAAGAGGTTCGTAGAAAGAGTTTTAGGTAAATAAAATATTGTCAAATGTATTCTTGGTAAAAAAAAAGATAAGCTTGGAGTTAGAAGCCTTCATCAAGTTGTTCTTATTTTGATCATTTGATCATTGGCTTACTTTTCTTGGGTAAATTTTTGAGTTCTTGTTATGTTTTATTTTGATTTCCAAATGTATATGTATATGTATGATGTATGATGATCAAGGAATAAAAGTGTTAATGCATGCATAGATCTAGGTTAGATCTAACAAGAATGACCATTAAAACTAGTGAGAAAAGTATAAAATTCATAGGCTGTAATGAACAGTAAGTTTTATAAAACTCAGTAAGTTTGAGGTTGGATTTAATATCATGAGGTCATAGATAAATCTCTTATGAACATTTGGAAAATTGGATGATTCCAAGAGAGTAAATAATGAATGAGTTATGATCAAAATACTAAGACTAGTCAATTCTGGACATGCTGTAAGAGAAGGAAAGTTTGAAGATAATCGTTTCACATTACCGAAAGAATTATATGAAGGATCGATAATTCGTTGATACTTCTTATAAGTCAACGATGTAAAGTTTTGTATAAAGTGGTAGATATCGCTACTTGTCTTGTAAAGTATGTAAAGTATGGGATGATTGGGAAGTTGACCGTTACGGGAACGCCAACTCAGGTTGTTGTTTTTGATCTATGATCAAGACGTTTGTATATAGTTGTGTCTTAATCGTGGTAACGGTCGGGGAAAAAGTGTCTAGCAACTTATATCTTGGACCTAGTCTATTTGCTTCGTAATTTTTATTTAACAACAATTTAATTCCCTTTCCTAATCATTAACCATGGGTTTTACGCGAATGAGGATGTGATCGAGCATGCATGTCTATTCTGTCGTTACAGCCATGTATGCATGTCTCAGCTGCCTTGTTGGTTTATTAATATTAGTGAAAGTTAAAAGATCTCTACCCTATATCATTCTTCATCCTAACTCTTGGTTAAACTCGGATGAGGGTTTGATTGAACACACATGTCTATTTCGTCGTTACGGCCATGTATGTGTGCTCCAGCTGCCTTGTTGGTGTGGTAATTTTGGTGAAAGATTGTAGAATGATCAGCCCTTAGCCTTATCATAAAACCCCATTTACCTTAATAACTTGTTACTCCTTAGCTCTAGTGGTGGAGATGTGAATCCTACCAAGCCTATGATAGAATACTCGTCATGACTAAGCAATTGAGCAAATTAGTTACATGTTATCACATAGATTAGTTGAGTGATTTGAGTGTTTTTATCTATCTATTTCGTGAGGTGTTTGGTTGTGTACTTGTAATAGATCAAATAAATGCTTAAACGAAAAAAAATCCTAAGGGATGCATTTTTATAAACTTCTTAAGGCTACTTGAGGACAAGTAGGATTCAAGTGGAGGGATATTTGATGACATCAAATAACGTTACTTTTATAGCATCATTTATCCCATGTAATTAACCCATTTTGTATAATTATTGCAAAGAATTGTTACTTAATCGTTTGTATTTGAGAATTACAGTAATTATGGAGTACTTGGTGAAAGTTAACTAAAAGGCACGCATTCTGGAGCTTAAACGAAGAAATATGAAGATTATGTTCTGACATCAATACGCCGTATCCATCAAGGAAGATACGGCGTATCTGTGCCTACACTTCACTAAAGAATCCACGAGGAACAAGATCAGAAATTCGTATCTAGTAAGATAGGCAATAGCCGTATTCAGTTATAGAATGTGAAAATTCAAAGATATCAAAAGTGGTCGCGCTACTCTAGAAACCCCCAATAGCGTATCGAAGTCTTTCGATAGCCGTATCGGCCTTTTTACAGGGCCCTATAATAGAAAACCTCATAAAAAACCAAGTTTTAAGTGTGCTAAATCATATTCTCGATACCTAAACCATAAAAGTCGATTTTCAGAGGAGAAAAAAGAGCAGAAGAGGTTGAGCAACGCGATTAATTACATAGGAGACAACGTGTAATTCTCTTGTCTTTTGTATCGTTTAGTTTTTGGTATCATTCGTTAACTCGGTTAGTTTACCTTGGCTAAATCATTACTCTTGTATTAATTATGACGTTTGAAGGCTAATACCTTCGGGTATTAGCCATTATTATAAAGATCTGAATGTTTGGTTTGTTTATCTCGATTTCTTAATTTATCGTTGAATGCTTGTTTATGTTTATCAATATACTTGTTTACGTGCTTTTGTATGCGACCTATCATTCAACTGGATCTAGTGATACGGACCAAGTAATCTAGATGTCAGGATGGCTCTCCATATTGTGATTTATATGTCTAGACCAATAGGATCACGAATAACAACCTATCTTTGCCTTTAGATTAGTGAGCTTAGTTGGACCGGCAGGTGACCCTTGGGATCAACGAGTACGTTCTTAATTAATTGGTAAAGACTTGGTTAGTGGACTACTAGTGTATGAATTGCCATTAAGCAGTAAGTGGGTAAAGTCTCTATGAGCTAGGGTTTAACAAGATCACCATTGCTTTAATCCCTAAGATAGATTATAATCAGCAAATAAGGATGCTTTATGCGGATGCATTTAATTGTGACAGAATTCTACGTGTCTAGGTTTAAGGAAGAAGTACCGCCTTAATCTTAAGAATGAATGCGCCTCGAGATAAGAAATAATCTGCACTAAATAAACAAAAACAGTGTTCTATCGGCTTAATGATGGCTAATACAGTTTCTTATATTTGGCATCAATGCTCTTTTATCTTTTGTTAATTTGCTTGCGTGTGTTTTAGTGTCTTGAATTGGTTTTAGTCACCACAAAACCCGTGCCAGTCTCTCAGACTGAAAAACCCCCTTATCCATTAGATTTAGGATTAACATAGGTTTAGCATAGGTTTAGCATAGATTAGACTAACTTAGATTAGAAAAACCAAAGTATTAATAAATTGAAAGTGTTTCTCGCTCTTAGTGATCGACACCTTACTTACCACGAAACTACCACCGATCGAGTACACTGCCCGTTAAAGTGTTGTTTTTGGTTAAGTCGGCAAAATATAATTTAAAACTTGAATCATAATTTACAACCACACAACGACACATCACTACCTTTCCTAGTGAGATATAAGACGAAACCCTCTTGGGTTAGTTTCCTTGAATAATTTGTATTAGTACCTTTCTATGGACTTTGTTGGTTTTGTTTGGTTTGTGCTTGTCCCAGGTTGTAGGATTTATATAACTTTGTGACTATGTTTGTCATGGTATTGAGTTGACTAACCACGATACAAGTCCCCACTTGTGTCAGGAGTCGTCATGACTTTTTTGTGTCCACCCTTTGTTTTAAGAGTGATGGCCACCTGTGACCAAGAAGGTAGAAGTGTTCTGAGAAACTTCATGTTACAATCTTCATTGTCTGGCTTAGCTTGCATCTGATTGAGTTGACTCAATATCTTCTGAAACTTGTCATAGCCCATATGCAGACCCCCTGATTCAGATACCCTAAATTCTGAAAACTCCTGCTTTAGCATTGACTTCCTCATTTTCTTAGACTCATCATTACCTCCAAATCTGGCTTTGACAGCCAACCAGATATCCCTTGCATCATCTAGATGGTGAAAATCAGCCATATGATCCTTAGGAAGAGACTGAAGCAATATAGTTCTTGCTTTTGTCTCTCTTTGAACAGCAATGTGTTCTTCAACAAAAACAGGATGAAGAATCATAATATTTCCTTTTGGATCTCTTCATGTCTTTTTCCTGTTGTTTCCATTTAGAACAATGTTCCACAAGTTATGATCACTGTTCATGATCCAATAGTCCATCTTCATGGCCCACGTCTTATATTCTTCCTTCTTTAAGTAAGGACATTTAGCATTATTGTTTGAGACAGTGGTTGTGTGATATTGTTGGAGGTGCTGAGACTGGGTGGTTTGTGAGGTTTGAGAGTGATTTGGAGACTCAAACACTGGTTCAGAGGTTGACACAGAGAACACAGGTTTAGTTGTTGGTGGGAAAGAGAATGTAGATGCTGATGGTGATGGCATAGGGTATGTTTGTGATGGATTTTATGAAGTCGTTGTGAAGTTTTTATGAGTAAGAATAGTAAAGTTTCTTTAACAGAGGCTCTCTCCAGGCTCTGATACCACTTGTAGGTCCAGTCCTAGATAGATCTTCAAGCCTGTTAAGGTTGTAGAGCACTTATGTAATCACAAGCAACTCTAAGAGAGACTCTAACAAATTAAACTATTGTTTACGCGGAATATAAACAACAGAGTTAAAGAATTACTAAAAACAATGATCCTCTATGGATCTTTTCTACTGATAACAAATGTGTTTTTCTAATCAATTCAATCGGTTGCCTTCATCCAAGGCCGTAGGTTTCTTAAATACGCATGAAACCCTAACTACTTGTTTCCTTAAGACTCGCTAAAAGCTAAAGTGATAAGTGTTATCACTTCCTAGGATATCTCATGCATATCCCTATTACTAACTAACTTTACTATCAACCGGAGTAAACATAATACTACCAGGACTAATATTGTACTACCAGCAGGAATAACTTTTGTACTGCCAGCACTAACTATAACATTATCCTTACTAGTAGGAACTACATACCTACCAGCAGTAACTTTTACTCTACCAGTAGGAACTACATACCTACTAGTAGTAACTATCTATTACAAAATTCCTAACATTTTATGTTAATTTCCCTTATAATGGAATTAACATTACTAGTTGATGTGTTGTGGTGATTCTTGATTACTTGGTGCATATATATATATACATGTGTTGTTTCCATATATACTTGCTTGTCTACTAACTTTGTTTTATAACACACATCAATAGCTCGATTCCTTGGTGCCCCAAACAAGGGGGAGCATACACCGAGGGGGAGCACTTGCAATATCATCTTTATTTTTTACTTTGCATTCGTCACCAAGTTACTTAGCATTCGTCAGAACAAGACTTGCAAGATGTGCCTCTACAACACTTTTTGCTTTGACAAAAAGGGGGAGAAGATATGTAAACTTAATCACTAAATACTTATTTAGTTACTTTTAATACACATGAGTTTATATTTTATCATCATTAAAAAGGGGAAGATTGTTAATACAAATATTCGCGTAAAAACGATATTTATATTTAATGATCTTCATGTTTTGACAATAACAAATATAATGTTATACTCCGTAAAAGTTTACGTAAACAAGTTATTTAGTCGTAAGTTTACTTGACGACGACAAATCACTTAAGGTATGAATATGACATTATTAAACGTAGTTAGTGATCAAAGAAAAATATTTCTATTGCATCTAAACTTAATCATTTGCATAAATCTTTTCTAATCAAATGATTTCAAGTAAACACATGATTAATTATAAGATAGTTATATTAATCATGTAAGACAAAATAGGATTAACCATAAGTGGAAACAATCTTTCTAAATCATTCTAAATCTTTCTAAATCTTTCCAAATCTAGAAAATCTTTCGTTATTTATGTTAAAAAAATACTTCCTTCTAGAAGAATCAAATAAATCATATTTATAAGTACATAAAAATATTTTGTTAAGATTTGGGGTTAATCACAAAAAGACAAAATTTGTCCCAGCTGCACCTCACGGATCCAGCAAAACCAAAGGACGGATCCATGTGTTGGTGGATCTGTGGATATGTGAGACTAGCCGTTTACACCTGATTTGAATTTCAAATGTTGGCTATAAATACCAATTTTATGTCTTCATTTTAGACAACTCTTTCTAATATTTTTCTTTCTAGCTTTTTTATTTTTATACTTTCTTTGATCATTATACTTGTTTCATAATCTATTACAAGTGATTAACTCATTCCACTCTTTAGTAAAGAACGCTAACGAAGACGTGAAGCTTCAAGTGTTATTAGTCTAGTAGTGTCATCACGATTGTGATAATCATTCATCTTGTATCTCTTGTGTTGTGTGTTATGTGTATCATAAGTGTATGATAGGTTAGTATTTAGGCCATAAAATACATAGTGTGTTAGATTGATTCTATCTCGAAGTAGAACTCGGTATTTAGCTTAGTACCGGATAAAGTGGCAACGTGTACAGTTTTCTCCGCCTAAAGGGAGCTTGTTGTCATCGATTTGATATTTCTTATCTTTACTTGTTTATACTTCGTATTTACTTATTTGTTTATTACTTCGCTATCATATACACTTGTGTGTATCTTTTGAATTCACATAAGTCAACAATCTAAGTTTTATTTTTAAAATGGCAAAAACTATTTAACCCCCTGGTTTGCGTTTGTAAGCACTAGTCAAATTTATATATGTATAGTATAAATCCCGTGACAATTCTTCCCAATTACTTCTCAAACAAGAGAAAATAAAAGGATAAAATCTCACTTAAGAAAACACAATACGTATATTTTTAACCGGGAAGTATTTCTTCTCGGGTCGTATCCCAACGAAGTCGTGAATTGAGATTCGGGAATAATTCGGATTCGAGTCAAGAATGAATAAAGGATTTTTGAATTTTGAATTACACTACGAATATAATAGCACAATTAAACTATAGAAACAATTAAAGGATTAAAAACGTTTAACTAATACGAAAAATTAACAAAGTCTGGACGTTATCAGTCCTTTATTTTTATGCTCTTTAAACATTATTGTTAGTTCTGTCAATACGGCATATTCATGCACATGATACGGCATATTTAATAGACTAACTCGTATTTAGTATTTAGTTAGTTTAAATTAACCGTAGATACCAGATATGAATGCAAGTTATCTATCTTTTGCACCATGACCTCGATCCACAAAGAAATCGACGAATAGTTGGTGAAAGAATCAATCATCGTAAGTCTTATTGTGATTGTAGACAAGCTATGAAATCCAGAAGCATTTACAACACACATCCTTGCTCATAAACTCAACATGAAGAATCTACCGAGCAAAATACAAAAGTTTCTCATTCTAATACCTTTTAAATCCTGTATTTAATTTTTAATCTATAACAACGAGGACGTTAATAAATCAAGAGGGGGATGGAATTAGGAATAACTTGTTCCTATTTTTCATAACATACTAAAATGCTTAAATTATGCTCAAATTTAAAAAAAAGGGTTCAAGCAATACTTTATATTGTAAATTACTTGATACATCACACACTAACCCTTGTTAGATATTGTGAGGATTTAACCTTATCCGTTTCTAAATGTTTACCCAAATTCCACAAAAATATGAGTGTGCCGGTGATGTTGTATAATTTAGAACTTAGCTTGGTATATCTATTCGAGACCACAATAATGAGTACTATGGATTTAGATGGAGTAACTTGTTTAAATTGGTAAATTTTTAGGATTACACCCAAAAAGCCTATACATGTTGTTTTATTAACTAACTACACTGGTTAGTTAACCCCCGTATAAACCCTTTGTTTACTCTCATCTTAAGAGTAAGACACCCCTAGAATAACCCGTAGAGCCAATCCTTTAGGAATACACCAACTATTTATTTTGTTACACCTTTACACCTTAGCCTACCTTGTTAGATTATGTCCATTTATCAGTTGCTAGTTGCTTAAAGTGTAAAGTATATATTTCTCGAGTCTTGTGTCAATTTTCTATCTTTGGTACAGTTGGGAAGAAATTTGCACATTGGAAAGGGAAAGTATAAAGTAGTGCAAACTCATGGTAAATTTACTACCGCCAAACCAAAGCAATTATGGTACAATCCAAAGAATGAAGAATTACCGAAGGAATTATCCGGAGTTATTATGATCGTGAAGATGGTGAAATTACACCGAGTTTCGAAGTATAGTGTAGCAAAAAAAATTGAAAAAATTAGAAAAATCACAACAAAAAAGAGAAGGAAAGTTTGGAGATAATCGCAAAAGCTTAGACCAAAGGAATTATATGAAGGATCGATTATTCGTTGATACGTCTTAAAAATCAATGATGTAGAGTATTGTATAAAGTGGTAGATATCACCACTTGTCTTGTAAAAGTTTGTAAAGTATGGGATTATTGAGAAGTTGACCGTTATGGGAACGCCAACTTAGGTTGTTGTTTTTTGTGTTATTTTTATTATCATGATCAAGCACGTTTGTATATAGTTTGTCTTTAACATAGGTAACGTAATCGGGAAAAAGTGTCCTAAAGACAACTTATATCTTGTGGACCAAGTCTATTTGTATCGTAATTGTTGCTTAAACAAAAAGTTTATTTCCCTTTCCCTAATCATTAACCAATGGGGTTTTAACGCGAATGAGATGTGATATTCCGAAGGCAATGCATGTCTATTCTGTCGTTACCGGCCATGTATGCAAGTCTTAGTTGCCTTGTAGTTTATTACTATTTGGTGAAAGTTTGAATATCCATACCCTAATATTGCTCACTTAGTCCTCTCTTTAGCTTCTTCGAGGTGGAGTGAGCATTTACATAATGTCCTATCTCCCGTCGATACGGGTGTGTAATGTTGTGGTCATTTTCGTCCTCCTAGAATATTGGTAATTTGAGATAAAGATTAGTTAGAGTAATCAACCCTAAGCCTTATAACAAAAAAACCTATTTTACCTTTATAAACTATGTTATCTCCATAGCTCTAGGTGGTGGTAGAATGTGTTATCCCCTTGCCAGCTTGATAGAACTGTCACGACAATTAATTAGAGCGAAATTCGTTACATGTTACACATCATTAGTTGAGTGATTTGAGTGTTTTCATCTTCCCTATTTCGGAGGTTTTTAGTTTGTAACTGTAATAGATCAAATAAATGCTTAAATGGAAAAATCCTTAGGGATACATTTTCATAAACTTCTAAAGGCTACTTGAGGACAAGTAGATCAAGTAGAGGGTGATATTTGATTGACATCAAAAAAACCGTCTATTTTATAGCAGTCGTTTATCCCATGTCATTAACTCCATTTTGTAATAATAATTGCAAAGAATTGTACAACTAAATCGTACCATATTTTGAGAATTGCAGTAATTATGGAGTACTTGGTGAAAGTTAACTAAAAGGCATGCATTCTGGAGCTTAAACGAATATATTTTGAAGATTACTGTTCTGACAACCAATACGCCGTATCCATCAAGGAAGATACGACGTATATGTGTCTGCACTCACCAAGATCAAGTATGGAAGCACATCAAAACGCCGTATCCCCGAAAAAGCATACGCCGTATTCAAGCTATATGGGAATAAAATATTCTGGAAGATATCAAACGTGGTCCCTACTCCAAGAAACCCCCAATACTCGTATCCAACACTTTAGATATGCCGTATCAAAACCGTATTCAGACCTTATAAAATAAAAACATCAAAAAACGATTTAAGTGTGCAAAAATCATATTCTCGATACCTAAACTCAAAAAACTCCGATTTCAGAGGAGAAAAAGAGCAGAAAAGGTCAACTTCCAACGCGATTAATTCCATAGGGACAATGTGTAATTTCTTATACTCTTGTAATCGTTCAGTTTTTGGTATCATTCATTAACTCGGTTTAGTTTACCTTGGCTAAATCATTACTCCTTGCTTTATTATGTACGTTTGAAGGTAATACCTTCGGGTATTAGCCATTGTTATGAAGATCTTAATGTTTGGTTTGTTTATCTTGATTTCTTAATTTATCGTTGAATTGCTTGTTTATGTTTATCATCATACTTGTTTACGTGCTTTTGTATGCGACCTATCATTCAACTGGATCTAGTGATACGGACCAAGTAATCTAGATACCGGGATAGCTCTCCATATAGTGATTTATACATCTAGATCAATAGGATACCATTTAACTGCCTATCTCACAGCTTTGATTGTGAGTTTAGTTGGCCAATATATGTGACCTTGGTATCAACTAGTACGTTCTAATCAATTGGTATAGACTTGGTTAGTGGACTACTAGTGTATGAATTGCCATTAAGCAGTAAGTGGGTAAAGTCTCTATGAGCTAGGGTTTAACAAGATCACCATTGCCTTAATCCCTAAGATAGATTATAATCAGCAAATAAGGATGCTTTATGCGGATGCGTTTAAATTGATAGTCAAGATTCTACTGTCTTAGGTCCTTAGGAAGAAGAACAGCCTAAAGACTTAAGAATGATATCCAACCGTCGACGCAAATTCAAATAAGTAATCATTACACTAATAAACAAACCAACGTTCTGATTGGATTAATAATGGTTAATTTAGTTTTCTTATATTTGGCTAGACCGCTCTTTTATCTTCTGTTAATTTGCTTGCATGTGTTTTATAGTGTCTTAAATTGGTTTAGGTCAACACCAAAACCCATGCCAGTCTAGGCGAAAACACCCTTACTATTAGATTTAGGATTAACATAGGTTTAGCATAGATTAGACTAACTTAGATTAGAAAAACCAAAGTATTAATAAATTGAAAGTGTTCCTTCGCTCCAAGTGTTCGACACCCTACTTACCACGAAACTCCCACCGACCGGGTACACTGCCCGTTAAAGTGTTGTTTTTGGTTAAGTCGGAAAAATATAAATTTAAAACTTTTGAATCAATAAATTTAAACACCCACACAACGACACCAATCCAAGCATCTAGTGCTACGTAGCCATTAGATGTAACCATGCTATCACGTGAGGTCATACCATTGGCTTTTTTTTTAAGTATCCTCTTTCAGCATAATTAGGGGCTTGGTTATAAAGGTATCATACGTGGGGATTGGTGAATCTGAATTTCCTAAGAAAGAATTTTAGCTCCCCCATCATAGACATTATCAAAACTTCTGATGCATTAGTTTGTCAAACCGTTTTTTGAAAGTGTTGGGTTCGTAGAACAAAAAAAATGTCATCAACAGAAATTTACACAATAGCAATAGTCTTCCCCTTTTTTAAGTAGGAACAGAGTTGGACAATAGAACCTTTTTAGAGACCCTTCGATATGAAGGAAGTTGAAGAGTTCATCGTACCATGCCCTTGGAGCTTGTTTGAGTCCATAAATGCCCTTTTTGAGGATGATAGACTTTGTCCAGATGATGTGGGGGTTACAATCCATACTGGTCTGAATGGACGTAACACTTCTTCCTTTAGAGGACCGTTAAGAAATGTTATCTTGATGTCCATTTGTACAATCGAAATGATTTGATATGCACATACGCAACGAATAACTGGACAGCTTCCAATCGAGCAACTGGTGCAAATGACTCTTCGAAATCAATGCCTTCTTGCTGACCATATCCCTTTGCTACAAGACGAGTTTTGTTGCGAATTACAGTATTTCCTTCATCACGTTTGTTTTTCCAGAGCCACTTCATGTTAATGATATTTTTACATAAGGGTCTATCGACTAATTCCCAAATATCTAGTCATTTAAACTGATGAATTTCTTCCTACATCGCATCAATCCATGCAGAATCACCATGGCTTCTTGATGTTCTTTGGTTCGTTAGACTTACGGTGATGCGAACATACACATCTTCCATCTATATTCTAGTCTGACGTCTTGTTTAATTGATTAGAGAAGATTTTCCCCATGACTTGTTCTAATGGATGATCTTTTGTCCAACGATGTTCAGAAGGATGTTGTTGATAGAATGTATGCATGTTTAATGAATCAACATGACGAGATGATGTCTCCCCTCGTCTTTTAACCGGTGTACTAAAAATGTTGATAAATTTTTCTTCTTCAACTTGTGCACTTTTGTTTTAGGTTTACTGCAGATAAATTTCTCAGTAGCAGTGACAGTTGGTAGCTGAAGAGTTGGATGCTTGACATGTTAGATGTAGGTGTTGTTTGGTGTTCAATGGAGGTATATTTGCAGCATGGTTGTTGAAGTGAATGAATTTGTGTTTTTGTTGTGACAGTTTATTAGTGCATCAACAACGATTTACAACGGAAGACATTGACACAAATAGAGTAGTTTCTATTGATCAATTCTTCGAACATTGCGGACTAATAGCAAATTTCCCACCTCATTTGACATTGTCACTGTCTCAGCTGCTTGAGGAACATTTTTTTGACTTTGGGGACCGGGACTTAAACTGTCATGTTCAAGTGCCGTTGTTGGACATTGTGGTGCGGGGTCTGAACTGACGTGAACTGACGCCATATGAGGCAATTCGTCAAAGTTAACATGAATTGTTTCAACTAACACTCTTGTTCTCTTGTTAAATACCATGTAAGCTCTTGACTGAGTAGAATACCCTACAAAAATACATGAATTACCTTTTTTCTTTATTTTATCAAGATATTCACCATCTCTGACGATGTAGCAAAGCGAGCCAAAAATGTGAAAGAATTTAACAAACGGTTTTCGACCATTGATGATGTGGTAAGGTGTTTTCTCATGTCGAGGGATAACGAGTGAACGGTTTTGAGTAAAACATGTTGTTGCAATTGCTTCAGCCCAGAAAAACAAGGGAACTTTAGCGGCGCTTAGCATTGTTCGAGCAGCCTCAACAAGAGTACGGTTCCGTCTTTTGACAAAGCCGTTTTGTTCAGGTGTTCGAGCAATTGACGTTTCGTGTCTTATACCTTATTTTGAAAAGTATGCATGAAGAGTTTTGTTCAAAAATTTCGTGCCTTTGTCAGTTCAAACTGTTCTAACTTGAGCATGAATTCCTCTGTGGATAAGTGTGAGGAAATCAATGAGAACTTCAGGTGTTTCATCTTTTGATCTCAAGAAATGAGTCCAAGTGTATCTGGAGTAGTCATCAACAATTACAAGAACATATTTCTTTCCATTAATGCTTTCTACCCGCATAGGACCGCATAAGTCCATGTGTAGAAGTTGTAACCGTCTTTTGGAACTCGGGGTAGTCTTACTTTGAAAGGACTTTCTTTTTTCTTTTCCCAACTCACAAGAAGAACAAAGATGATTTTTGACAAATTTTAATTCACAATATTATTCTTTGAAAGCAAGTTGATGGTGTCGAAGTTTAGATGAGAGAGACGACGATGCCATAACCATGCTTGAGACGATGTGGCTTTAGCCATTAAGCAAATTGGATTGGGAGTGGGTAAGTCTTGAAG
>BQNB010121812.1:0-7500 GCA_026074375.1 Tanacetum coccineum
GAGTTTTAAACTCGGTCAACTCAAAAGCTACCTAATTCTACGGGCCTACTTATTACTATATATTTATATTTTCATCATTTTTTTTAAATAAAACAATTAAAATTTTAAAATCTTTGGTCAAAACAGGGTTGCACGGGACACAGCAAGGCACAGTACCACAAACCATAGAAAGAAGCACGCCCCCACACTTAGGCTATAAAATCACACGCTTATTCATTATTATTACTAAATAAAATACTATTACTACTAGGATAAGCATGGGTTGCCACCCACGAAGCGCTTATTTTTGTTAACCGAGTCTTGAGCCTGACTCGATCCCCCACACTTGAGCTTGGTCAAGGAGGATAGAAATGGAGATACGGGACATCCAAGTGAGGAATGTCCCCTCCAGAAATCATCATCGGGCGTTCAGAAAAATCAAAAGTGATTTTGGCCCGATGAGATGAGAAAGGAGAAGAGAAAATACCAGGTTTGAACACTTTGTCCTCGTTTTCGGATGAAAACGGGAGCAAAAGGTCAAACACTGGACAAAGGGTGGGTTGGGTGGGCAAAAGATTAGGCATAAGAACATCATGTTCAGAAATGTCACCCACCACTTTCTTAGTAACAACGCCCGCATCGGGCTTAAAATCAAAGCAAATCTCAACATCCGGTGGTTCTGGAGGAGGACGGGGAAGAGATGGATCATCAAATTGATCAAGAGAAAATGACTCATTTTCGGGAAGGGGACTAAGCAATTCTTCAAGAAAACGAATATCCCCTTCCGAGTCATAGTCGTCGATTTCAATGCCCGAAGGCATCGAGTCATCGGAAGCAAGAAATAAGTCGATCTCCTCCATAAGAGAGTCACTATCCTCAATGAGGATAGGAGATGGAGAGAGAGACTCGATTGTAGCATCAGAAATTTCAGAATTAGATTCTTCCGGAGGTCGAGGAAGAGAAAATTCATCAAAAATAGAATCGATCTTTGTAGAATCAATCGGAGAGTCACGATTTAGTAGAGATTCTAAAAGATCCGATTCGGCGTTAAAGCAACGTTCATCAATTCCCGGTGGAATTGGAATGACAACATCTAAATCCTTTTGATTAGGAAGAATTTTCTCATTAGTGATAATTTCATCGTCAAGATCGTAAAGAGGATTGGAGAAATATTTAAATTCATCCTTTTGAATTTCCTCTTCGGATAATGACTCATCATCACTAGAGAAATCGTCGTTAGAATCGAAAAGAGGATTAGAAAAAGTCGTGAAATGAGATTCCGGTGAATCATCATTAATGGGCACATCACACTCACTTTCACCATCGGATAAATCCGCGGACTCACTTGGGGTAGGGACAAGGTCATCAACACTAGACTTGATTGTGTTAGCTGATTCCGTTACCGGAATAGTGTCGAGATGCTCGTCCTCCATTATGAGAGAGTCCGTAATGGGTAAGTCGGGTGTGATTGCGGAAGGCGAAAGCTTATAACAATCCCTTATTTTGTTATTTTCATCATAAATGGAAAGCATAGAATTTTGTTGTGCAAGATTACACCAATCATTAAGAGCTTTTTGAAATTTATCATCATTAAGAAGCGAATTCCATGCACCGTTGGAAGTATCGTTAGACTCACTTGGGATTGGAATAGGATCTTTAACACTAGATTCAAGTGAATCTTTTGAGGTGTCAAGATGCTTATCCCCCATACTTAGAGAGTTAACGGTTTCCACATTTGGAGTGACGGGTGGAATTTCAAAATCCGATAAAGGAATACGTTTAGTAGAAATTGTGAAATTACTTAAAGTCGGATCAATTCGAAATTTCCTTGAACGAGTAGAAGCTTGAGGAATAGATTTTTCTTCGATATTTAAGCACTCTTGAATTTTACGTTTAGCTTCTAACTCCGCGGCCTCCTTTTCTTTGGCAATTCGTTTCTCTTCTTCTTGCCTCGCGGCTTCCTCAAAAATTAGTTTCTCTTCTTCTTTTCGTTGAATGTTCAATCTTTCCAAAAATTCTTTAAACGTATCCGTAAATTCTTGCATTGATTTTTCTCGCGCAATCTCTAATCTCTCATATTCCCGTTGTCGTTCTATCTCTTCGGATTGAGTACATTGATAATCCATATGATATCCCCCGCAATTTTCGCAAATCGGCTCACCATAATCGCACCATAATTGTGTACATTGAGAATCGTCATGTAGATCTCCACAAATGGTACAACAAATATATTGACATTCATTTTGTAAATCATATGGTTCATAATTATCACTAAAGTTTTGATTGTTACACGGTTCCGGTTCAAAATTAAACGGGACTCGTGATGGACAATCGAAACCATCGTAATGATTGTTACCACAATTATTACAAAAATATGTCGAATATTGTTGATGTGGATCGGAGAAATTCGGAGAGTTGTCGAAAAAATTCGGAGTCGGATTACAATTAGGACAAACTCCGTCGTTAAGGTAAAAACCGCACATCTCACAAGTCGAACACGGGCATTGTGGGAATTCGTTTGTCCTTCCACAATTATAACAAGTAGAAGCTGAAGAAAAGTCTAACTTAAATACTTTGATGTAAACAAAAGTGTTAGGAATTAAACTCATTACACTTAGTACTGCCAAGTCAAAGTGTTAGTACTGCTTAAGTTATAACTGGCAGTATAAACCAGTTAGTACTGCTAGAAGAATGTTAGTACTGCTAGGTATAAGTTAGTACTGCTAGTACTAAACTTAACACTGCTGAAGGGATTTATACTGCTGATAAAGACTGAAGACTGCATGAAGATAAAGAGGTATGAAGAGGAGATAAAAGCGTGTTTTGTGATATGTATGGAATGATTCAATGTATATCCTATATAATTAGAAGATATGTTGATATCTTATAGAAGTTTAGATGATTTGTAGTTATCTTGTAAAGGACTCCTTGGTGTATGATGTGAAGTTTTACTTACCTATAAGATATATAATAAAAATACTATTTAGGTAAATTCCAACTATTCACCTTTAACCAAGGTAAAAAGTTAAGACTTACAAAAATAATATATAATATATATAATATACGTATGTTTAACCGGGTAAGTTTGATCACCCGGGTCGTTATCCCCAATGACTAGTGAAATTGAAACCACGTTTAGGTTCGGATCCTGATTTGAATGAAGCAAAGATATTTGATTTGGAAAGATGTAAAATTAAAATGAACTATTTAACAAATTCGGAAACGACAACTAAATTTAAAAGTTACACTATCTACCCTGAGAATCTATCCCGATCACAAATTAAGACCCGAATTAAGGTGAAATTTGAAAAGTGCTTAAAATGAAAAACTCAAAGAAGCAAAGTTGTAAAAGAAGCTAGTGGGAACAAGATTAATAAAGACACTTAGGGCTGAAATCCACTATTAAACTCAATAAGAGCTTATTTCTAAACTGATTACAGAAAGGAAGGCTTAACCTTTGATTTTAGAAAATAAGCTATAAGAAACTCAAAACTAGATCAAAATGAAAAAGGAAAGGAGTCCTAAAGAGCTTAAGATGTGCTTAATCTAAGAATGCAAAGAAATCAAAACTTAAACTACTCTTATGCTACTGAAATTGATCAAGAAGTAAGCAAACTCAGGAAATAAGCAAAGAAACACAAACTACAAATAAGCTAGAGAACTTAATAAGCTAAACTAGACTCTGAAACTTAAAGGACTTATCAAGCTACTTATTTATCCATCTAAATAAGCTATAAATTCTAAACTTAAAAGCTGAATTAACAAATTTAGACTTTACTTAAGTTCCTACTGTTTTTGGAATTTTCAGGTTTTTTAAGACTTTAGACAGCAAAATAAGCTAAGACAATAAGCTAGAAAACAAAATTTAAGACTTAAACTAAATTAAGCTATATGAAAACTTAAATCCTACTGAATTTTATAAGCTAAATCCTAAAATTACTGATCTAAATTAAGCTGAGAACACAGCAGTACTAACTGAGGTTAGTACTGCTAGTGTGAAAATTCAGCAGTACTTTGAGAGTACTGCTGATGCAATTTGACTTTTGAAAACGTAATGAGTAATGAAATAAGCTAGAAAACTGAAACTAAAAACTTAATAAGCTATAACTAAAACTTAATTCCTACTTAATTTTGAAAAGCTAAAATTTATACTAACAGTACTAACTTGTGAAGGCAGTACTAACTTTTTAGTTAGTACTGGTAGTGTAAAGAGTCAGCAGTACTAACTTAGGTTAGTACTGCTAGTGCAATTTTGAGACTGCACTAAACCAAACACCCCTTTTCCATTTTGACAGGATTTAGAAAAGCTTTTTAAGAGAAATTTGATGCACAAAAACTAATACCAGATAAAAACTAGCTTAAAACAAACTTAATAATCATGATTAAACAACTGAATAAGCAAAATTCTAAGATCTTAACTAATTAAACTAATGTTTTTGGATTTTATGAGTTTTTATAACAGAAATTATCAACTAATGATCTATAACTATTGAAGTAAAAACAGATGAAAACAAATAACTAAATAGCACTAGAAGAGATATTTGAACACTAACAAGCAAAGAGATTAAGCAAATAAACAGATCTAAACATAGCAAGCAATAATATCATTATTTAAAACTAGAATTTTAGGAAAATGAAAGAGAAACTTACAAACTCCTCTAGCTGAACAAGAGGACCAATAAAGGCAGCTACAAGCTCCTTAGCTTATTAATAAGCTAAGGTATAAGTCCTTGGGATCTCTTCCAAGGTAAGATCCCCTTCCAAAAGCTTGGATACAATAAGATCCATATGAGTTTAAACTGATTTAAGGTTTAGATAAGGTTAATTCTAAATTCAAACAGCTCTATTTCAGCTTATAGACTGAAAGAGCTTAATATGAGCTTATTGAGACAATTTGGCTTATTAAGAGAGCTTATGACTTTAAATGAGAGCTTAGAAAATGAGATTTAAAACACTAAAAGCTGAATTTCATTAAACTAAAGAAGCTGATTACATTACTTGAAAAAGGAAAATTACATAAAAACACGAATTTAAACTAGATAAAAAAACGTAAAAACTAGATCCTCGATCCCCTCTTTGTGTGTGAGAGGTGAGGCCTATTTATAGTGCCAAGATGAAGCTTCTAGGCCCTCTGAGCTTCCATCAATCTCTGCCATCCAATCCATCAATCATTGGGGCTAAATTTTGAGCCGTTAGATCAAGATGTGCACACCTGAGGATTGCCAGCGTGGCATTCTTTGATGTGACATTTGTGCTAGTTTTGTGAGTGAGTTTAGCACAAAACCCACCACTATTTGTGCTTCTTTCTTTGATTACGTGGCTCTTCTTGAGAGAAGGTTAATGAATCCTCTTGATTAGACTAATTTGTCCTTGTATTTGTGCTTGAGCTTCCTTGAATTGACCAACGCACCCTCTAATTTTGATTTGCCCCTTGTTTTACCATAGGGGTGAAAACGGGGGAGACGATGAATAGTAAATGGGGTTCCCGCTCCTTTTTTGACAGTTAAAACTGTTGGAGTTTGGGAAGTTAACACATTTGGTCCTTGTCTTTCTTTTCTCTCTTTCAAGTTATAAATAACTTTCGAAAATAGCAAGATTGGTCCCTGGAGATGTTATAAAAGGAAACTTGGCAAAGGCTTTAGGAGCTTTGGCTTTGTACTCTTCTGATCCTCGTGTCCGGGCTAGCTTGTTTTTGAATGTTTTCTTGATATTTTTGACTTATCCATACCTGCACACACAAAACACAAATACAAGCATATTTTTGCAAATAGAAACGCTTAAAATTTAGACAATCTCACTTACTATGAAAAAATTTGTATTAATTTTGCTATAAACTCTATATATATATAATATAATATAATTAAAAGTTACAATTGAAAATTTAAGTATCTAGTCTATTTCGTAACAGTAAATTAAAACCTTTGTAACGGTCCTTCAAAACCTAAAAGCATCCACAATGGGTCAAGTTGTAAAAGACTTTAAAAAGAATAATGGGTTGAAATATGAAGCGGTGTGATCATTTTGAGTGAAAAGTAAAATAAAATGAGAGGAGGTAAATAAAAAAAATTGAGATGACGCTGATATGTAAAGTGAAAGAGTGCGATCATTATGGATAGTGTAACACTAGCATATTGGTCCTTTCTTGTACAATGAAAACATGTGTGTAGAATGATGTATATAAGAGAGCTAGATGTAGTGTGTACCGATAACACTTATTAGTAGCGTCAATTCAGCAACTCTCGAATAACACACCTAATAATTAAAACATCCTCCTAACAAAAAATCAATAACATTTATTTATACATGTGGGACTCACAAAAATCCCACCAAAATAACCACTCACTCCAACAAAAAAAAACCCGATGGCACCGGCCAATGGGTTGGCGGAAGTACTAACGGTGCACCAATGACACCGTTGCCGATACAAAACGGCGGCACCATTGGTCCTTGTTTGAGCGAATGGCGGACGGTTACTCGTCTGCATGCACTCTAACATAATGTTGTCAAACATCTTTAGACTCTAATGTGATATTAAATTAAATCATTAAAGTATGATTAAGGTTGAACATTGTCCGCGTATATGCCGGACAGGCTAATAGCCCCCTCGGCTCACACACAGCCCAAGCGAACCACTCAAGCCCAATCGAATCATTCCAGACCAAGCAGGTCATTCAAGTCCGAAAGGGCCATAAGAGTCCGAACGGGTCATGAAGTTCCGAACGGGTACATGACGTCAGCATAGTAAACAACAAAGCGCTGACTTTATTTCAGAGACCTACAGGGCAACGTCATCAAAGAGATAACGTCACCATAAACACAGAAAGATAGTGACTGCACGATAAACTGTGACGTCAACTAAAGAGATGTCACCATCTAAGACACAGGCGATAGAGACATGACGAAAGGGTCGTCATCTACATGCCAGAAACCGTACATCGCTACAGTGTTTTGACTAGTATAAATACCCCCGTATTTACTATTCAAAGCACAGCATTTACTGCACACACACACACATTTATTACTATAGCCTCCTCGGCTCCCATATACAGCCCCTTCGGCTCATATTCACCTACTTACTCTCACGCCCGAGCTTGGTCCTGGGTCAACACCCGGGGCGAGTTAACGGGTATTCTTTCTTACTTTCAGGTAATTCAAGAGGATACTTCACCAAGAGACGAGGGAACGCACCCTAGACTCAAGGCACGGTATTTTACCTTAACATTTTGGCGCCATCCGTGGGACCCGTTTATCTCATCTACCAGCTAAGAGAGAATGACGGAACCATCTGGAGGAGGGCTGGACGATCGGTACGAGCGAGAAGGGACTCCTCCTCCTCTCATAAAAGAATAGATTGAAGGGCACATTTTGGCAATAAAGTCCATAATCAAAGATTACAACCGACAGAACAAGGCTGATCCGATATGTCTGGACTTTGGAATGGACAATATACTTCTAAAAGAAGGACATGTCACGAGAGGAAAAGATATCGGCGAGGAAGACTTAAGCAAGCCCTTTGAGCAA
>BQNB010121812.1:12500-20394 GCA_026074375.1 Tanacetum coccineum
TGAGGAGGAGCAGCGTTTGAATCTAGATTTGTTGCAGGAAAGAAGAGAAGCAGCTGCCATACGTGAGGCCAAGTACAAAACAAAGATGGAACAGTACTATAACAAGAGGGTCCGCCCAGCTGGTTTTGGCATGAGAATTTGTGCTATCGAAGGAATGAAGGCAAGAAGGTTGGAGGATAAGGAAAGTTGTGACCATATTGGGAAGGTCCCCATATGAGTCATAGAAAGCATTCGAAGGAATGGCTCTTATATTGCAATTACAATGGAGGATAAGTGGTGCCCGTAATGGCAGCAGTTAATTTCGCAAATGCTACTTGTAGGGATTTATTGTTTTATGGTTTCTGTATTTGCGAACGTAATTAATTAATATTATAGCATTCCTCCTAGTTCAAAAGGAGAAGGCAATTTTCCGATATTATTGTTGCAAACCTCCGGACAAAATAAACCCCACAGACAACTAAGTCACAGGGTAAAAATGATAAGGAAGGGCACAGCCCCTCCGGACAAAATAAACCCCACAGGCAACTAAGTCTTTTTTTTTTTCTTTTTTTTTTCTTTGTTTGTTTTTTTTTTTTTTTTTTTTTTTTTTTTTTATTTTTTTTTGTTATTTTTTTTTTTTTTTTTTTATTAACAGGTATAAAAAATGATAAGGAAGTCACAGCCTCCGGATAAAATAAACCCCACAGGACAAATGAGTGACAAGGTAAAAAATGATATGGAAGGGCACAGCCATCCGGACAAAAAAAAACCCCACAGACAATAAGTCAAGGGTAAAAATGATAAGGAAGGGAACAGCCCCTCCGGACAAAATAAACCCCACAGGCAACTAAGCCACATGGTAAAAATGATAAGGAAAGGCACAGCCCCTCCGGACAAAATAAACCCCACAGGCAACTAAAAATGATAAGGAAGGGCACAACCCCTCCGGAGAAAATAAATCCCACAGACAACTGTCACAGGGTAAACTACACAAACACCAAGTCGCAGGGTAAAGAAAAAAAAAGTAGAAGAAAGGGCAAAATCCCTTCAGACGAAACATACTGTACATATGGCAAAGCCTCCTCGGACGAAGTAACCCCACGGTAGCTAAATCTATATGAGAGGCAACTCATTCGAATACAAGTGAAACAAGCAGATAAGCGAGGAATCAATCGCGACAAAAGCAAATTTACAACGGCACCAAAATAAGTTAAAATTATATAAGGCCCAAAAAGGGACGTCCGTTCAAGGTTACATAAACAATTCAAAATAAGACCTATTTATTACAAGTCACAAAAGCTAAGTCTTCTTTGATGGAGGGGCTTTGGAACCTCCGAAAACATGCTTGGAAGCAGGATCTTGAGGAGAGGGACCAGTCTTTTGACCTGAAAACTCCTTAGAGGTGGTGTCTGTTTTGAATTGGGCCACTCCGCTCATACCATAACGAGTTTAGGGGTAAAGACAATACCTCCGGAACCAGCCTTGGGAGCATCCCTAGGAGGAGGGGCAAGATGAAGTTTTAAGAGATCTTGCACTGGCTTCTCAGAGAGGTGAGAGATACGATCCACATACGAATAAGTCTTGGAAAATAACCTCTCGTATTCAGCACTCATCTTCTTATCAGAGTAAGGATCAAACCCGTTCATCCTCATCATTATCTTGTGGAGCTCCTTTTCGGACCTCTCCTCAGCCGAGAACATGCCCATCGTTTGGAGCGCGGAAGTTGAATAGGAACGGAGGACTTTGTTTGTATTCTTGCTCAGTAGGGGACGTCACACCACGGTGGGAAGAAGCTTCCTAATAGCATCGGTCTTCTCTTTTTGGGCAAAGGCGAGTTGGGCCCTGAGCCCCTCATTTTCCGAGAGTCTTTCACCAGAAATCCTTTCAGCATAAACCAAGGCAGAGTCTTTCTGAGCAAGCTGGCTTTCCAGGTCCTTCACAGCAGAAGAATGGACCTCATCAACACTTTTCAATTTTTGCTCCAACTCTTTGATCCGAAGGGCTTGTTCGGCATTAGTAGCCATCAAGCTATCCTTTTCGGCCTGAACAACAGCAAGACCCTCAGAGCACTGGGCATGCTCCTCGCGGAGTTGCCTATGCCTCCCAGACAAAGTGTTGTAGAAATTTTGAATGGCATTAAACTCCTCTCGGGTCCGAACAAGCTGACCTCGCATAGTCTCGTGACTCTCTTGCAAGGCATGGTGGGTGTCATAAAGAGACTCAAACTGACAAAGGGCGTGGGCCTGTGCCATAGCACCACGGGCCAAGGAGAACCAGGCTCTGTCCAAAACAACATTATTGTCCAAAAGATTCATCTCCTCTCGAACACCAGGAGGAATAAGGTTGACCATCAAATCACGGCACTCCTCCGGAGTGGTCACTCGGCTCCTCTGGTGAATTCCCCAAGTCGGAACAAAAAGAGATGGAGGTAAAGAAGACCCGGCCCCATCGGCACCAACACCTGTGAAACACCACCTATTAGTAACACAGGGTGCGAAGAATAAAACACTTAGGAAAATAAAGGGGAAATAAAAGACACACCTTTCGGAAGGGGATCAGGAATAGGAGTCTCTTCCTGGGCAATAGACTTCCCATCATCCGGACGGGTTGCAGCAGTGGGGACTGACTCAGTTTCGATAACAACCCATTCCGTAGTGTCACTAACATGCCTATCCGGCCTGTAACACCTCCAAATTGGGTCGCAGCGGAATAAGGGTCCGGGGCGTGTTACTTCAAGATCAATAGCACAAGATATATAAGAACGACACAAAAAGTCGTTTAAAATGATACATTGGATTTAATCGAAAGACTTAATACAAAAGCATATAGCTTTACTTGTTCATTGTTGAATATTACAAAAGTTGACAATACATTTCCCAAAATATGATGCACCTAAATCTTTAAGCGTGCAATCCAAAATATAACCCAATGCATCCCTGGCATCCCATGCCTATTGATCTCCTGAAAACATTGCTTAAAAACGTCAACAAAATTGTTGGTGAATTCATAGGTTTGATAAATCATAATATGCAGGACCGCAAGACTTTTTAGTCTTTCACAGGCACTTGCTCATCCGGCACTAAGAGGAGGTGGGTAGTATGTTGAGGATGGTCGTTTGTTCGGTCAAAGGCCTCCCAGCCTAGATAGCCATTTTCAGAAAGAAAAGGAAGAGTAGATACTCCGACATGGTGACTACCTACAAAAAAAAAACACACCAGGTGAGGAAAATAAAGGAGGATGTATACAAAAAGTCGCAAACACAAAAAAATAAAGGAGAAGGAGATAAAGTGCCCTCTCATTACCATTGCCCTTCGGATCTTTGAACAAAAGGACGGAATTTAGGAAACTCCAAGTGACAGATCAACCCAAGCACTAAAAAGGCAAAACCCGCTCGGATACCACGATTTCAATAGATGGTGGGGTCAAAGCAATAAAATCAGCCTCATCGATACATCTTTGGGTGGCAGGGTTCACTTATTATCCGATTCTTGATGTCTCCAGCACATAGCATCCGGATGGCTCTTCGATCAATAAAAAAAGAAACGCCTTTCCACTTCTTCATTCC
Organism: Tanacetum coccineum; assembly: GCA_026074375.1. Lineage (NCBI taxonomy): Eukaryota > Viridiplantae > Streptophyta > Magnoliopsida > Asterales > Asteraceae > Tanacetum > Tanacetum coccineum. The sequence continues at coordinate 16,045 of BQNB010121812.1, forward strand.
AGAGAGTTGTTTCGTTCAAATTCTTACCTCGAGAATCTTTTACCGGCTCTTTTCTCGAATGAAAAAAACCCAATTCCCCTTTTTTGCTATGTTTATAAAAAAAACCCGGAACAAGTTACCGAAGGGACGGTGATGTTAAGGCTTCGACAGTACAAGCGAATAAGTCAATCGGCGTCAAACTAGCGCACTAATTGGGAGATATGTACATGAAGTGCCTATTCACAGCAAGAAGGAAGGTCGAAACAAGGTAACCTTAGCCCGACAACTCAATAAGATGCTCATTAGAGACCATTATTACTCATCTGTCAAAACGGCATGGTCCATTCGGATAGACACAGCAAACAGGTGTAGATCCCTAGGAATTTTATATTTTCGAGGAGGGCTTTCACATCCGAAGGTTTCATGTAGAAATATTAAGAAAAACCCGTGGTCACGCTGCTGGACGAAGAGCTTCGGCTTGGGACCCCATGTCAACTCGTTCCTTGTCAGACATTTCAAAGATCCGAAGGGAGGCAAACTTACCAAAGTCAAAAGGGAAGAAAGGTATACCTGATCACAATTAGAGAAAAAGACAGCTGGACAGGATTTTCGGATAATTATCTTGCAGGCATGGGACGTTCGGGCTATGATTCTTAAAAATTTAACCCGTAAAAAATAAGTGACAATGGACTATTTATAGCCCAAATTGGGCTTGGTTTCGTCAAAACACACACAAACAGCTGTCAAAGCCCAATCGTGACCGTTGATAGGAAATCGCTCAACAGTTGTACACACCGGATAAAGAGACGATGAAGAGTCATTAAGGGTTTTTAACCCACTGTAATTATGATTTTGTCTCATACACGTCAAGAGACAAATGGATCTCAAACTCCTCATAATTATGAATTTTGTTTCATACCTATCAAGGACAAAAAATAGGAAGGGGAAAGAGAGAAAGGAGGAGGAATAGGGCAAGAAAGAAAACAAAAGGGGACACCAACGTCTCCAGGACCCTTTCAGACTGAGCACTCAAGTATGACTTCAATAGTTACAACTTTAAAAAGCCATACTGGGGGGATATGTCCGCGTATATGCCGGACGGCTTAATAGCTACGAATGGGCCCACACAAAGCCAAGCGCGATAAACCACTCGAGCCCCAATCGAATCATTACAGACCAAGGGCAGCTATTCAAGTCGAAAGGGGTCCACAAGGAGTCCGATCGGGTCATGAAGTTCCAAACGGGTAACTGGAGTCAGCCTAGTAAACAACAAAGCGTTGACTTATTTTAGAGGACTTAAAGGGCAACGTCATCAATGAGTTAACGTTCTCCATAAAATACACAGAAAGATAGTGGACTACGACGGATAAACCATGACGTCAACTAAGAGATGTCACATCCAGACCACAGGCGATAGAGTCATGACGAAAGAGTCGTCATCTACCTTTGCCAGAAACCGTACATCTCTACAGTGTTTAGACTAGTATAAATCCACCCGTATTTATTATCAAAAGGACAGCTTTATTGGCTAACACACACCACACACTTATTACTATTGCCTCATCGGCACTCCAATATTTACAGCCCCTTCGGCTCATATTCACATAATTACTCTCACGCCGAGCTTGGTCATAGGTCAAACCACACGGGGCGAGGGTTAACGGGTATTCTTTCTTACTTTCAGTAATTCCTGAGGGTACTTCACCAGAGACGAGGGAAGCATCTAGACTTCAAGGCCACGGGATTTTACCTTAACAGAAGCGGGTGAACTAAAGCTACACCTAGTAGAATTTCTACAACTTTTGAGGGGTTTTCAATCTGAGAGTATTGACACATTAATTGATTAAACTACTATTAACTAGATGTGAGTAAATTACGAGGTGTGACAGATTAAGGAAGAATACGTGTCGCCAAAGCTAATCCTTACTAAGAGTTCTAGGACTAATTGATTCGTTCTACTAGTTGCAATGAATCTAATAAACGTACGTTTGGTGATTCAAAATGTTCTAAGGCCACATGGTTACTGTTATTTAGTATTACTTCTCTATCGCTAATCGTTATCTATGAGAGAAGCACTATTATTAACCTTACTTGTTTTAGATTATACTTCGTCTATCATGGGAGTTTGGTTCATCTCTAGTAACAAGATAAAAAACTAGCATCAACTTATTTGTTCAATGTTAATAGCTTAACATCGTGATAGGAGCATCTAACGTTAGAAGAATGTTATCAATATCCGATAACTATCTTTAGTAATTGGCTAAGCTATTGATTATCTTCACCCTGTTCTGGGCGCATAACAACCAACAAAGGCATCCAATTCCTGATAAAGAATTCAGAGTATATCATAAAGTTCTTGTAATCATGGCATTCTATAATGTTATTTAAACAAGCAAAAGAACCCGCGCGTTGCGGTGAGACTAATTTTTTCCCGAATATTTTTTTTTTACGTTTCGAGGGGTTTTTTTTTGGCGTTGCGTTATGGCGGGGCTAATTTTTAATATTTTCTTTTTTTGTTAAAAGGTGAGCCGTTTTGTATTTTTTTTACTTTGGGCCAGATTTTAGGCTATTTTTTGGGTTTTTTTTTTGGCTAATATTTTCCCGGATATTTCCTTCTTTTGTACGATTCGGGAAAAAAAAAATTGCGTTGGGACGGGTTAATTTTATCCCGAATATTTTCTTTTTTGGGACGGTTCGATATCTTTTTTTTGGGCCGATGAATGTAAAAAAATTGTGAACAATAAAAACTTGACGTGTTTTTTTTGTTAATTTTTTACTGGATTTTTTGTGTAAGAAAATCGTAAATAGTTAAAAGTTGAGGGACCGTTTTGTTTTTTGTTTTTTTAATTTGGGCAAGATTTCAGGCTAATTTTGGGCTAGTTTTTTTTTACTTTGGGCGAGATTTTGGGCCACATTTTATGCGAATTTTAGGCTAGTTTGTCGACAAATGTGTATATTAGTAATAATTTTTTTTATATGGCTTATGTGTTGGGCCTCATGTTTAAAGTGTTGTTTTTTTTTTTTGCTATATGGGTTTTTTTTTAATATAATGGGTTGTACGTTTTTGACCATATCGATTATTTTAAAGTTATTAGGTATCGAAGATGTTTACGTGGGTATTTTTTTTATCTGAATAAATTGGAACTTTTGTAATATTTTTTTTTCCTCCTACTTTGTGCATAAAAAATTTTAAAAAAAACAAAATAATTAAAAAAAAAAAAAAACCAAAATCGGGCTGGGATAAAATGAGAACCCGTTACTGTAGCATTGTGGCCCACTGTCAAAACGACAGTGGATTTGTCCACAAATGTTATATATATTAATTAGAACCTATAAACTTATAAAAGTTTATTTAAAAAAGATAACGAGCTTCGAACTCAGCTTTAAAAGTAAGAAAATATCTGAGCTCGACCTCGAGTTAAATAATTAGAGTTCATTAAAGATTTTTTAAGTGTTTTTAAAGTGTTTGAGTGTTGTGACTAAACCAAACTCAACATACCTATTTATAATAAACTTAGGACGGCAAAATGATAGTTAAAAACTCAAAAAAACAGATATATGTTGTTGCTTCCATATCAGAACGGTAAACGACGCATGAAAATATCTGAGCTCGACCTCGATCATGTAAACGAGCAGCTTAAGCTCAAATATGAGTTCATTAAAGATTATTTAAAAAAGATAACGAGCTTCGAACTCAGTTTTAAAAGTAAGAAAATATCTGAGCTCGACCTCGAGTCCAATTATGAAAGTTTATTCGAGCTCTAGTCGAGCTCGAGCCAGATAGTTGCTAAACGAGCATGGCTTGTATAAGCCAAAACTCGACTCGGCTCGAAACGTTAACACCCTGGCTTACAATACCATCCTGAGCCTTTGCGTAAAAGTTAATTAATTTAACGATTTTGATAGTAGTATTCATGAAAATTAGACACTGAGGGAATCCTAGCCTGTTTGACCCATTTGACCATCCACCTTAATTCGGAAAGTGATAACTGATAACACGATTTGACCCCCTTAAACTTGAATAAAGAAACCCTAACGTATGCTGTGATTTTTCAATTCGTCAATTTTTCCCAGTTACCAGACCTACAAAATATGATTTGTTTTTATGTCTTCTTAAACTTGCAGATAATAAATTTGTGGTTTATAGATATGTAGTAAAAGCGTAAAACATTCGTCATTGTTGTCTTCCTTACAGTCAGGTGCACCTTGGTTTGCCATAATTTATACATCAATCAACAAGTTAGAGTACACTGTGTTTTCAGCAGGGACGGTACTACAACGGGGGCAGTGCGGGCAGTTGCCTCCACAAAGTTCCTATTTGATGTTAAGACTTCTATCAATGTCGATTTTCTTGTGATAGCATTTTTTATA
>BQNB010121813.1:2827-20394 GCA_026074375.1 Tanacetum coccineum
GTTGTTGTTATTGTACTTGGAAGATGTTGTTGATGGAAGTGGTGAAGGGATTTAGGATAGTTGGATTTATGTTGTTGAAATGATTGTAATTGGTGTTGAGATTGTAACTGTTGTGGTTGTTGGGCAATGTTTTGGATGTTGGTTGTGGTACTGATGTTTGGTTATTGGCAGTAATTCTTTTCTTGTTCTATTCTTTTGTCTCGATCAATGACTCGTTTACTCATTTAGTTGACTCGGTCTGAGTCAGATCTACATATTTCTTGCGAAATATGTCAATACATATTTCGCACAGAACTGTTGTAACTTATTTCGCACGGTCTGTAACAAAACGGACAGAGTAACATTTCAGGAAATGTAATATTTCGCACGAAACAATGCCTGTCATATTTCGCACCTATATTATTACATATTTCGCACGATTCAAAACATGTGGTATAAATACCCCTCGAAAGGGATTAATCAAAGCTATAAGCATTTAAACAACTAAAATGACAGATCGAATAAGCAAATAAGCTCACTAAAGTTTGATCTAGCAATTTTAGCTCACTTTAAACCAAATAAGCTGTTTAGAAGCTTATCTTAACAGAAAATATGAGCTTCTAATTAAACTAAAAAGATATAAGCACAATAATAAGCTATATTCAAGCTTATTTTAGCTTATTATTTTGAAAAGTGCTTAAAAACAATTGAGAATGAATCGTTAGAGCTTTGAGAGCTTTTAGGAGTCATTTTCTAAACCTGTAAGAACTTTTGAGAATAATAAGTTGCAAAAAATAAGCACGAGAATACAGCTTATAGAATAAGCTAACACGAAAACAAAGATTAATGAACAAATAAGCAAGAAATAATCAAACTGAGAACTTCAATAAGCATCTAAACGCAATTTTATATATTACTCATCTGAAAAGCATTTGAAATAAGCTAAGGTACAATAAGTAGAAAAAATGGAAATAAGCATTAACAAAAAACTTTATTAAGCTAAAAAAAAAAACTAAGACCTAAAACTCTACAAATATTAAAAACTAAAATCGCTAGTTGGCCCCCAAGTGTGATGGGAGGCGCGTAGTAATTTAATAGGGCAAGAGAAGGGGTGGAATTGAAATTTAGAGCCTAGAATTAAGTAGGGTGCTACTTGATTGGGGGGGCCAATCAAATTGGTCAACAGACAAAATCATCAACATCACTTAACGGATTCCTATCCTCGTACATATGAACGAGCCGGGCCCTTGATTGCCACGGTGTGCCTATTACTTTGCTTCAGTCACACATATCCAAAACCAAACAGCTATTTACAAACGTCCATTAAGTTAGAATCATATTTTTCTCCCAAATTATTTTTTTTGTTTTGCAAATGGGGGACAAAAAGTATAAAAGCCCTGTGGCCAACTAAACGCCCCCAGAAACAGAACGAGGAAACGTTGTCGCGCATTACCAATTTCGATTTATCGCCCAACCATTCTGGTAGTGGAGCCTCACAGCGACCTGACTCCGTAAGTAATTAATGTACTATGGCATGGTGACGGTTGAGACTGTCATGGTTGACGTCATACCCTTTCTTAATAAAAAATATAAAGTAATGAATCAAGTTTTGGGCTTTATCAATGGGCTTTTAAAGCTTGTTTTGGTGGGATTGGGTGGGCTGGGCCCCTGGCCCATTAAAAACAAAACAAACAAAAAAATAAAAAAAAAAAAATTTAAAAAAAAAAAAAAAAACAAAAAAAAAAAATTAAAAAAAAAACAAAAAAGAAAAGCGGGTTACGACTGACCTAATAAAATTCCAAGGGGACCGTAGGACATCTACTCCATAATCGTGTTTTCCCATAGCTCATTCCATAAGAAGATTCCAATGGGATATATGGCTCTCCGGAAGAAGTTTTTCAAAACTAGGGACTTTTGTTGGTCTTAGAAATTGAAATAATGGAGATGCCACCAATTAGCATACTTGAAGGCTTGAAGAAATTTCGCCATCTTATGAGACGAACCCACCCGAATTACCCGTTTTTTGCTTACCGTTTCGCTATCATTTTTACCTGTAAAGACAATAAAAATAATATCAAACGAAAGTAACATATTTGCAAGATTTACTTATCTATATTGGTCAGCAATTTTAAGTAATGATTAGTAGTGTTTTTAAACGGGCTATTAACGATGTGTGTTTTATGGCACACATTCAGTTTCTCCCACAACCTAAAACCATTGCTAGTCCTAGCAACGCAATGGTTAATAAAACAAGACCCCAACCGCCCCGAAAATAAATAATTTTAAACTCCTTTTAAACTTATTACCGCATATCACAATCAAACAAACACAGAAAAGGTCCATTAAAAAGTGTTCAAAAAATCATTTAATTTCGCAAAAGGCACTCACCCCCCCGTTTAAACCAATTATTCAATCTAAGGATAAAAAAAAAATTTCTAAAAATTTATTTTAAAAAGCTTTAAAAGAAAAAAGGCGTTTCGTCATCCCTTATGAATTTTTTCACAATAATCCTAAACTAAGCTTTACAAAAACAAACGAGAAGTCAAACAGGTCAAATATAAGATTAAGATGCTAACGTAAGACATGAGGACGCTAACTCATAAATGCTAATGTGTTGTAAGTATAAAACTATAACTACTTAAGAGAAACTTAAACTCTTACATTTGTTCGCGAATAATCTATCTCTCATTAGTCCACTCTATTATTCGAATTTTTTTCCTAAAATCCTCTAAGGATTTTTATTATTGATTATTTTAGGGCAACAAAAAGTAAAATAAAACAAAATTAAGGCCTTATTTTTATAAAGAAAACGCGCCACCCGGTTAGGAACCAGAAAATAGTTTTTGAAATCCTCTAATTCCCCTCCTTAAAGAGACGATATGGTGAGAATAAAGGTCCACATTAAGGTTTCTAAATTTGGCATAATTTAGGGAGGGTTTAATATAATGATATCCTTTTTTAATTTCAAAAAATATTTTTTTTTAATTTTATTTCATTCATCCAAACAACAACCTCAACAACTCAAACCTACGAGTCCAGAGGAAGGAACGGAGGCTATTATTAGATAAGGGGATAGGAACCCTGGGGGGGAGTCAAATTTGGCTTCATTATTATTAATTATAAGCAGACATTATTAAACCCGCTTGGGGGGTCACCTTTAAAAAAAAAACAACTGATCCCTAACTCTAACGATAATCATAATGCTGCCAAAGAAAGTGTAACAAGTCGGTATGTTAGCCGAAACGCAAAGGGAATATGGATAGGCAGTAGGATTAGGTCCAGGAATACTTATTTAGAGAGTGAACCATAACCCTAGAAATATCTGTTGATCCTCAACCTTTATGAAGGCTGGCTTTTGCTCAACATCGGTTGTGTAGCTAAGCTTAGCTGGCAAGACTGTCAAAAACTTTATTAGTCTTCCTCATGGATTATTATTCTTACTATGGGGTGCCTATCTGGGCCTATACTTTTTGTAAGATTGCCAAGGCCCCACATCACAATCATCATCGGTTGTGAGCCGGCATGAGGCAAAATAACTTTTAAATCAGCCCACAGTCGGAGTGTTTAATATTTTACCGGACCACGGAGCTCCACCATTTAAAAAAAACAAAAAAAAACAAACTAAAACAAAAAAACAAAAACGACTACCACAGTCGGTTGTGAGAGGAGGTGTGAGCCGACAAAAAAGAGGTAGTTATGTCTTAATTTTGTGGTGGCTATCGTGTTTAATATATTTTACATAATTATTAATTATATAATGTACAAAATAAGTAAAGAGAGGACCGCAGACCGACCCACGCCGTTCGCGCTCCAATCTCCCACAAACCCCCCTACAATATGTACATAAACCCAACCCACTCCCACGGGCCGCGCCATTAAAGCGCCTCCGACATCCACATACCATCCACTATTACCTACCCCACCACCCAGCCCCCACCTAATGTGTACCAGAAACTATCCACCAGAAAGTGAATCTCTCTCTAAACGAAGTGAATCAAGAATAAACTAAGAAATCGGCCTTTCAATCCAGAACCCACCGACAAACACCCACAGAAAACTATCATTATATTAAAAAAAGACCATTATAAAAATAAACAAACAACCGCAGATGTTCTCCCCCCTCCACAAACCCCCCCCCAACCCCCACACCATCACAACACCCTCTCTCCCCCCTCAACACAGCCCGTACAACCAAGCACCCAACCCCGCCAACTTCTTGAACTCCACCGCTACCGCCAATCTAATACAAGCACAAGTCATTTATATATTAGATACTTTCTGCTTTAAATCTTTGAGCAAAATTTTAAAGATAAAGCACCAATAACTCAGAAGACATCTTAGCCGTCTAAGAGGGGCTCCCCTCACGCGCTAAACCCCCCCCCCCACCCCCAATTACCCCTCTACCCAGCCTCACCCCACCCGACCAACTACCATTGATCCATTTCCACCCAAACAAACACCAATAAGACACCACACCCACAAAACCAAAAAAGAAATCCAAGGAAAAGTAACCCAAAAAACACCGTAAAAACCCACAAAACACCTACCCCCCGCATCCAAAACCCCCAAAAGAAAACACCAACCACCCAAAAAAAAAAAAATTAAATAATAAATAAATATTAGAAAAAATAAAAAAAAAAAAACCAACCAGCCAAAAACACAACCAAGCCAACCCCCAACCAGCCCTCCTCACCCCAAAAAAGCCCCCCCCTAAAAATGGTCTAAAATTACCCCCCTCCCCCCCCCACCAACTCTACCACGCTTGGTATATAGCGATGGGAACAACAACTACGGCCCCCACACAGGAACTCACGATCATACGTCAAGACAGAAATCATCCCCCCCGCCCGAAACATAAGAAATTACGAGCCCTGATGGAGGCAAATTGTTCACCGGAAGAAAAAGTTCCGGAAGAGCTAATAGACCCACTACCAAGCCACCAGACACTAAAAAGGGACAAAAAAAGAGTGAGGAACATGCTAATTAATGTTTCCAAGTGTGAAAGAGGAGGGGAAAGACGAAAAACATAATAATATATACCAATGGTCATCGGGATCGAAGGTATTTCCATAATAAAGAAAAAGATCGATAGAGCCCGGTAGTGGAAGGATTGAGAATTACGATTAGGATGATTGGAAACCAAGCAAGGCAAGAACATAAAAGAAAAACGGGTCTTCCATGAATCTTAAGGAATCCTCCCTTATTCCTTATGTCAAAAAAAAAAGAAAAACAGGAACCACAGGAAACATAAACAAGAAAAAATAAGAAACACCAAAGAAAGAAGCACAACCGTCAAGCAACGGATTTGAAGGAAAATCAACCCAAAAGCCCCCCAAAGGTTACACAAACCCACACACTTGTGTCTATTAAAAAAACAACAGACACTACATCCACTAATTCTAAATAACATAGACATAACAAAAGAGAACGGATGGGTATTGCGCCCCGACCGTCCCCAAGAGAAGCGCCAATAATTTTTTTTAAAAAACCAACAACCTCTCCCGCATTACGCCATTACAGACACTCCTACTCAACACGTGACGGTCAACACTCGTAACTCTACCCAGGTGAGAACTAATGCGCCTAAATCGAGCACCCCACCCCCCCCCCTTCGCCCCGCCCGCCCAGCAAGCCTAACTTGACTTCGCGCCACCGCGCCCCCCCGAATTAATTAATATTCCTTTTTTTTGTGTATCACCCCTGTGTGGGTGTTGTTTCAATAATTATCCTTCCATTATGGGGGGTTTTTTTTCTTTGGGTTTTTTTAATCCTTTTATACCTTTGGGTAATCCCTTATGTACCCAATTGTTTTTGGAGTGGTTTTATAGATCGCAATGAATCCAGAAACCAATAAGAGCCAAAAACACACCGGAAAGGCGCACCTCTCACCAAGTTGGTGGAGTTCCGAAACTGCATAGATGAGCACGCACCCCAGACCCTATGTCCCGGGATTGCCGGGAAAATCCCAGACGGATTAGTTGTCCTTGGGGGGCTCTTAGAGATCCGGGATATCCATAGAAGGGATGTCCCCTCCAAAATAGTGCTTGATCCGGTGCCCATTTACTTTGAAGTTAGGACCGTCGGGTTGAGATAACTCGACGGTACCATATGGAAATACTTCAGCAACCGTAAATGGTCCGGACCAGTGGGATTTTAATTGGCCCGAGAAGATCTTTAATCGAGAATTAAAAAGAAGAACACGATCTCCGATATGAAATTCTCGGTTTTTAATCTTAGCATTGTGTATCTTTTTTGTCTTCTCTTTGTAGATTAAAGAGTTCTCGTAGGCTTGATCCCGAAGTTCATTTAATTCATTAGGTCAAAGTTAGCCCATTTAAATGCCTAGTAGGCTTTATGCTCAAGCTCGATGAGGAGATGACAGGATTTTCCATACACCAGCTTATAAGGAGTAAAACCGATAGGTGTTTTGAAAGCTATACGAAAAGCCCACAAGGCGTCATTTAATTTATCGGCCCATCTCGCCCGATGCTCGCCTACCGTCCTTTCTAATATCCTTTTTAAACCTCTATTAGAAACCTCCACCTGGCCACTAGTTTGTGGGTGATACGAGTTCGAGAGCTTATGAGTAACGCCATATTTTTTAAGAACATTATAAAATTGGTCGTTACAGAAATGCGTCCCTCGATCACTTATAATGGCCCAGGGAGTTCCGAATCTAGTAAACAATTGCTTTAAGAACTTAACCATAACTCGGGCGTCGTTAGTGGGGAGTGCTTTCACTTCCACCCATTTAGAAACATAGTCGACAGCCACGAGAATATATCGGTTCCCTCTTGAAGACGGGAACGGGCCCATAAAATCGATGCCCCATACGTCAAAAATCTCACAAATTTAAACAGGATTTTGGGGGCATTTCTTCCTGCTGTGAGATTTTTCCCTAATGTTGACATGAGTCACAGTGCATGACAAAATCCTAGGGATCGCGATAAATGGTGGGCCAAAAAAAATCAGAGTCAAAAACCTTTTTAGTGGTGTAGTTTGGGCCATGGTGTCCCCCGGTGGGTCCATTACGGCCAGCTTAGAGAATATCCATAGCTTCCTGCCCGTCCACACACCGACGAATAATCTGATCAGCATAAATCCGAAACATATAGGGGTCATCCCAGAAATAGTGTCGAATATCCTTAAAGAATTTCTTTTTCTGCTAGGATGACATCCCTTTAACAAGCACATTCCCCACTAAGTAGTTTGCTATGTCAGCAAACCACGGGGGTTCATTGTCGGGATTAAGAGATATCATATTAAGTGACTCGTGTGGAAAATTGTCATTTATTTCTATTCCAAGACGATCACCTTGATAAGGGTTTTCTAATCTTCTTAAATGATCGGCCGCGAGATTCTTTGCTCCTTTTTTTATCACGAATTTCAATAGTAAATTCCTGGAGCAGGAGAATCCACCAGAGCAACCTCGGCTTAGCATCTTGCTTATTGAAAAGGTATTTTAATTCCAAGTGTGGAAAACTAGAATGGGGGGTAGAATAGTTTATAGCTTTTTGATTTAATATTTAAGTTTGTTTATAAAAACTTAGATTCGACTTTTTGTGAATTCAAAACTTGCACAATATGAACAATGTAAATAAGTAGAAGCAAATAAAAGATAAGAGTTGGAAAGATCAAACCACAACACAAGGATTTATAGTGGTTCGGTTACGAAGCTCCTCTTCGGCCTACTCCACTCCCCGAGCACCTAACTCGAGAGTTTTCTTCACTATGTCAACAAGCTCCTTTATGGCGGAGAAAACCGTACACAACGTTGCTTATATCTATTTCCGACACTAAGCTAGATGTCGAGTTCTAATCTTAGCTAGAACCAATCTATCACAACACAACTTCACAATTTGTTCACGACTTCACAACTTCACGACTACTTCACAACTTCACTACACAACTTAGCTTCACACCTTGAACACAACTACACAACTTCTTCACACCTTCACAACTTCACAACTTCACACCTTCACTACTTGTCCTCACCACACTACTTATGTCACAACTAACTAACACTACTAGAAAGGATCACCAAGATCCAACTATACTTACAACAATCACCAAAACCTAATAACTACACAACTTTACAAGATTTACAAATGATTTACAAGATATGGTGTGAATGCAATAAGATTGCAATGTATACTTGGGTTGTAATACTTCTTCAATTAATGATGGAAGTATTCTTCTCTTGCACTTGAGGAATTGAGCTTGGATCACTTGGAAACAAAGCTTTATGATTAAATGATCAAAGGATTTAGAGAGATGTGTGGGCTGTTTTAGAACAGAAAGAATGAGTGCAAAAGGTGAGAAAAATGTTGGGGAATAGTCCAGTATTTATAGGACAAGCTGGAGGAGCGGGGTCTATGGCCGGTCCCCTTAAATAGGGTGTCGGCCCCCTTATAATTAAGGGGGCCGCCCATGTATTTAAGGGGGCCGCCCATTTTCAGACGCTCCTCTTTTTGTCCTATTCAGGGGAGGTGTTTACTGGACTTTTTCTAGCCGTTTTAGGTTCGAAAATTTGAAATTCAAAATGTTTATTTTGAATAAAACATTTCTTTTAAATGTAGAAAATGTTTTGTGATGTTTATAAAAATGTTTACAACATTTTATAAAAGTTTGAGGTTGAATAAAGATTTCCTTTGATCATAAAATGCATTAAGCATTTATTTATTCATACCTTTAAGTGATGTAAATGTTGAAATGAGAATTTACTCCTAATTACTTGTTTACGTTTAATTTTACGTTGAACGTTTTTATATTTTGTGATTATCAAAACGTAAAGATGTGAAAGATATTAATAATGTTTTTAGGCATTATATTTTATCAACACCAAGTGATCCGTATACACTATGGTCTTGGATAAGACTAAGTAAGACCAAAATTTCTTGAATGCGTACACCATAGCTAAAAGCTCTTTTTCAGTAACGGTGTAATTAATTTAAGCATCCGATAAGGTTTTACTAGCATAGTGTATATGCCTAAAATATTTGTCTTTTCTTTGTCCTAAAACTGCTCCAACAGCATAATCACTAGCATCACACATAAGTTCAAAAGAAGATTAGCACGCGAATGAGAAGAAGAAAGGAGTGTCTTTTTCTAACAAGTGGGTCATTGGTCGAGCTATTTTGGAAAAATCTTTTATAAATCTTCTATAAAAGCCGGCATGACCCAAGAAGCTCCTAATTCCTTTTACCACGGTCGGAGGAGGAAGTTTTGAAATTACATCCACTTTAGCTCTATCAACTTGAATACCACTTTTAGAGATTTTATGGCCGAGGACAATGCCCTCTTTGACCATGAAATGGCACTTCTCCTAATTTAGAACTAGGTTGGTGTCTTCGCACCATTTTAACATCATATCTAAATGGGAGAGGCACGATGAGAATGAATCCCCGAAGACCGAAAAGTCATCCTTGAAAACTTCCATGGTTTTCTCAATCATATCGTAGAAAATAGCCACCATACACCTTTGGAACGTCCCAGAGCATTACAAAGACCAAAGGGCATTCTTTGATAAGCAAATGTTCCATAAGGACATGTGAAGGTAGTTTTATCCTGGTCTTGGGGATCAATAGGAATTTGAAAATATCCAGAAAATCCATCTAAGACACAATAAAAACTCATTTCTTGCTAAACGCTCTAACATCTGATCCATAAAAAGGAAAGGAAAGTGGTCTTTACGGGTGGCGTCGTTTAACTTTCGGTAGTCAATACAAACACGCCAACCTGTGACCAATCTTGTAGGAATCAATTCATTATTTTCATTTGTAATAACCGTCATACCCCCCTTTTCATGATTACTTCATGAATTTTTGAATTTACCCGTCTCTGGTGTTGAACAGTCGGTTTAAAATCATCTTTCATTAATATCTTATGAGTGAAAAAATTCAAATCAATGCCTCGAATATGAGATATTTTCCAAGCTAAAGCCCGTTTATGTGATTTTAAAACCTTTAGAAGTTGTTCTTTTTCCTCCCTCTTTAAGTCTTTAGCAATAATGACGGGTAACTTAGAAGTACCCTCTAGATATGCATACTCGAGATGGGGAGGTAAGTCCTTGAGCTCAACATCTAGAGGATCATCAATAGAAGATTTAATCTTTTCAGTTTCATTAATCAAACATACAGGATAGGGAATAGGAGGGAGATTTAGTGTAGGATCTTCATTAAGTAATTCTTCTAGAAAAAGAATATCTCCCTTAGAGTCATAGATGCCATTATCAGTACCTGGTGGTATTGAATCATCTAGAGAAAGAAATGCGTCGATCTCCTCCAAAAGAAAGTCATTATCCCTGAAGGGAGTAAAAGAAGGGGAGAGAGACTCGACCACAGGGTCAGGAGAAGGAGTGGGACTGCCACTCATTGGATTAATTGATTTCTGAACATTTAGCACCTCATGGAAATGATCCTCGCATGTAATATCAATAATGTCAATCTTATGGATATTCCATCACCCATGCTTTCGAGAATTCGAGTACTTTCAACATTAAAGACCAATTCCTCATCACCGACTCGAAGAGTTAACTTTTCGCCGTGTACGTCAACTAAAGCTTGGGCCATCCTCAGAAAAGGTCTCCCCAAGATAAGAGGAACCCGAGAATCAACCTCATAGTCAACTACTACAAATTCAGCTTGGAATGTAAACTTTCCCACTTGAACGAAGACATCCTCGGCTATACTGGTTGGATAAGCAACAGTCCGGGTAGCTAACTCGAGGGTCATTCGAGTGGAAGAAAGATCAGGAAGCGATAGTGTCTTCCACGCAGATAGTGGCATCAAGTTAATGCTAGCACCTAGATTGGCTAAGGCCATGCATGACTCGAGCCCATAGAAATCACATGGAATGAGAAACCTCCTAGTGTCACGCATTCTTTCCAAGGTAACCTATTGAGGAGCACAGCACAGCTGAGCAGTTCTCATTCAAGGGTGTATTTACCATTTCAAGAAGTTTCTCCTTATTTGTAAGGAGATCTTTAACCATTTTAGTAAATTTAGGCATGTGAGCTAGAGCCTCGACAAAGCTGATATTGAAGTGTATCTTTTTAAACATTTGTAAGAAACAATGAATTTGGATATCAGCTTTACCTTACAACTTTTCCTTATTCAACCCGATGGATATGGTATCAAAGGATGATGCGGATTAGGCTCAGGAATCACAGGAGAAGAAACAGGAGCATGAAGAAGCTCAGTAGAAGCGGGAGACGACTGGACAACTGGAGGTGGGACACTAGTGGTACTCTCGGTGAGTACCGGGTACGTTATCGTCTTCGGTTCTCGGTCCACCTCCTTAGAAGAAGAAATAGGAGGAGGAGGAACTGAGGGTCCAACTAAAGTAACACCACTTCGAGTGGTGATAGCTTTAAGATCTTCTCGAGGGTTGGGAACGGTGTTGCTTGGCAACACTCCCTGAGGTCTTTCCATAAGAACCTTTTGCATTTGATCTATTTTATTTGACATATTAGTGTTATGGTTCTTCAACTGTTGCAATTGCAGATTATTATACTCTTTCATTTGTTGCATCCTAGCCTTAGTCATTTTCATATGTTGATTCATTATTTCTTCAAAAGAAGGCACATTTGACTGAGCTTGATTCTGATTATATCCTTGATTTTGGTAATAGTTATTTCCTTAATTATAATTCGGACCTATGTATTGATTAAACCCTTGGTTTTGAGAACCTTGATTATATTGATTTTGGTTATGATTCTGGTTCTAATTCTGATTCCTGTTTTGATAATTTTGATAATTTCCCTAATTAGCTCCTTGATAATTTCCCTGATTATTTTGATTTTGATTATTTCCTTGATTAAATCTGGGTGGTCCAAGATAGTTATTCGAACGATAGCTAAGCAAATTTCGATTACCTTGTGGTTAGTAAGAATTACCACCTTGGTTATAGGTTCCCGAAGTAGCGTATACGTCCTGAGTGTAGCCACCGGTGGCTTGACACTCGAAGTAAGGGTAAGGACTACCACACGTCTCACAACCGTTTTGAACAGAATTAACTTAATTTGTGCAGAATCAACCGGTCGGTGTAAAGCGAGAAGAGATTCACTTTGCTTAGTGGGAGAACTAATATGAGCATCTTGAGCTGAACTCTCACTAGCACTTGCAACTTGAGGTTTGTTTCTAGAAGTTTGAACTTTAGATTTATTCTCAATAATAGTCAAAGCCTCTTAGGTATTCTTTGTCAAGAAATTACCCCCAGCTGCAGAATTAAGAGAATCCTGATCAGCTTGACTCAAACTATTGTAGAAAGTATCAACCTGATGGAGAGGAGAAAAGCCATGATGGGGACATTTATTAAGAAGATCTTTAAATCGGTCCCATGCTTCAGCAAAAGTTTCACCGAATCTTTGTTGAAATCTCATGATTTCATTTCGAAGATTGGTAGTCTTAGAAGGAGGAAAGAAATGGTTCACGAACTTGGACACAAGATCGTTCCAAGTTGTGATAGAATTTAGAGGTTCTTTATCAAGCCAAGTCCGGGCTGCTCCTTCAAGAGAAAATGGAAACAACATCAACTTAATAACATCGGGTGGAACTTGATTAAGTTTCACCGTTTGAGTTATTTTCGTAAAACGTCGAATATGAGAATGAGGATCGTCATTCTCAAAACCGTGAAAAGAGATAGCGGTTACTAGATTAAGTAAACCGGTCTTCAATTCGAATTGATTAGCGAGAATGGGGGTACAACAATTGCATCCCCGACACCATCGGTAGGTGCCTGAAGTAATTCCTCCATCGAGCGGAGGTCGGGTATCGGACCCTGAGGTGGAGCTTGTCCAGCCATATCGTCTTCTTCTAGATCGAAAAGGAGTGACGGTTCACTTCGATTCCTTCGACTTATTAACTTTTCGGGATCTTCAATAGGAGATAAAAGTCGTCTAGCGGAAGAACGTGTGCTCATGCACTATATAGAAAGATAGAATAAAATATAGAAAAAGAAATAAGAAAAATATTTTTGGTTTTTTATAAAGAAGATAAAAGGAAAATATATTTTTGATTTTTAATAAGAGAAAATAAAATGAAAATATTTTTGGATTTTTATTGATTTTTTTTTTGTATTTTATATATTTTTAATAGGTACAAAAATAACTTTCAAGGAGAAAGGATCTTCAAGGCGTCAACCGCGAAACAAAACGTGATGATCTTAACAAAACCTCCCCGGCAGCGGCGCCAAAAACTAATCCGCACGAAACGTGCTCATCGAGTAATAGTATATATAAGTATCCCGTTAGATGTGAAGATTTCTTGAGGACAAACAATAATCAATCTTTCAGGAGTCGAAGTTCCAACGAGGTTTGAATTGAAAAATCACAATTATGTTTTTGAAGAATAATGCTTGATTATCTTCTAAAGTTTTGGTTTTAAAGGTTATTTTTAATACTAAGGAGTTTATACTAAATCAAATAAGCTACGATATTAATTACTAGATGTGTAGTTTAACTATTTTTCCGGATTTTGCCCTTTAAAATATTTAAACCACAAATCTAAATAATCTAAAATTATTAATCAATTAAACCTTTTTCAAATACACACTTAAATCCCAATTCACAATTTCACTTAACAAGCACTAATTAAACTACTCGCTATTCATAATGATCAAGCAAGCAAAGCAAAATATTTTTATACTAAGCTACACTAATAAATTGAAAAGGGTAGAAAATGGAACATAATTGAACAGCCGCAATTAAACGAATACCACCTGATTTATTTAGCTAAAACAAGTAATCAAATTCGGTCTAGCTAAATAAACCCTTAAGCTCCATGCCTCGTGAGTTGACCGGTACCAAAAAGTCAAAAGCATACAAAACTGTTAATAGTATATACAATTTGTAAACCTAATTCTACGCAGGCTCAAGTCAAACTAACCACGTAAGCCTAATTTTAATTCTTGACAAACCAAACTTTAACTAGAGAGGCCCAACAGACTTAATTGTGGTCCAGCAATCAAACAGGCCCAATTGAATTTCCATAATCCACACACATCAGATTATAAGGACGAGTAATAAGCTAAACTAATAAGCCAGAACCAATATGCACATACGAATAAGCTAAAACTCAGAATAAGCCGAGATAACAATTAAGCAAACAACTAAAAACAACAAACGATTTCAAGATATCAAATGAAAACTTAAACCACAAAATTAAGCACTAAACACTTCCAAAACACGAGACGATTATCTTATTAGAACGAGACTAAGCAGATAGCATAACGAAATAAGCACCTCTAATAACCTAATAAGCTCAAGAACGAAATAAGCAAGATAACATGACAATAAGCTAAAAGAATATAAGATAAAACAAGATCTAAGCTTAAACTTCCTTAATAAGCTAAAACCTAAACGAAATAAGCACTAAACTAATCGAATAAGCAAGCGAGATCATCAACAAAGGGATTAATCAAGGCTATAAGCATTTAAACTACTAAAATGATCAATCAAATAAGCAAATAAGCTCACTAAAGTTTGATCTAGCAATTTTAGCTCACTTTAAACCAAATAAGCTGTTTAGAAGCTTATCTTAACAGAAAATATGAGCTTCTAATTAAACTAAAATGATATAAGCACAATAATAAGCTATATTCAAGCTTATTTTTGCTTATTATTTTGAAAAGTGCTTAAAAACAATTGAGAATGAATCGTTAGAGCTTTGAGAGATTTTAGGAGTCATTTTCTAAACCTTTAAGAACTTTTGAGAATAATAAGTTGCGAAAAATAAGCACGAGAATACAGCTTATATAATAAGCTAACACGAAAACAAAGATTAATGAACAAATAAGCAAGAAATAATCAAACTGAGAACTTCAATAAGCATCAAACCATTTTTATTACATCATCTGAAAAGGCTTGTGAAATAAGCTAAGTACAATAAGCAAAAAAATGGAAATAAGCTATTACAAAACTTTATTAAGCTAAATACTAAGAACTACAAATATAAAAACTAAAATCCTAGGTTCCCCCAAGTGTGAGGGAGGCGAGTAGTATTTATAGGGCAAGAAGGGGTGGAATTGTAAATTTGGCCCAACGATTAGGTGCTTGATTGGCCAATCATTGGTCACCAATCATCATCATACGTATTCCTATCCTCGTACATATGATCCAGCCGATCCTTAATTGCCACGTGCCCCCTTTAATTTGCTTCATACCAACGCAACTATTACACGCCCTTAGATCATTTTCAAATTTTGCAAAGGACCGAAAGTTAAAAGCCCCGCCACGTGTTCGCTTACTATTCGCCCATTCTTGTGTAGTGGAGCCTCACGTGACCCGGTAGTATTTATTTACTTGGCATGTGACGGTGACGTCATGGTGACATCATCCCTTTCTTAATAACAGATTTAAGTAATTCATGTTGGGCTTATCATTGGGCTTTTAAGCTTGTTTGGGCTGGTCCGACCCATTAAACGGGTTACTGACTGACCCAATAAAATCCGAGGGGACCGTAGGACTCGTTTTTCCGTGCTCTTTCCAATGATATGCTCGGGGACTTTTCATGACTTTGTCTTGATTTTGAATAATAGGCACTCTTGATCGTGACGAACCCGTAATTACCCGTTTTTGCTCTGTTTTCAATCATTTTTACCTGGATGACATAAAAATACCAAACAAACATATTTACAAGATAATTATCCATATTTTAGCATTTTTAGTCTGATTAGTAGTGTTTTACGGGGTATAAACGATGTGTGTTTTAGCACACATCAAACACCCGCAAGTACTAATCCAATTTTAAATCAATTTGCTAGAAAACGGTATACATCAAGTTCATTCACACGAGTCCTTTCGACCTATACTTGAGTTTAAATTATCACAAGTCTTTTTAATAAGTTTAATTCGATAGGTGTCAACTAACGAAAACCCTACTAACTCGTGCACTAATTTTTAGGAATGAAAACATAACGGGAAATCCTTTCGACCTATAGATCCGATTAAGTTCCATAAACAAATTAACAAAACATTTTTTTGATTTAAATAAACTCACAAGATGATAAACATAATCATACATAATTTAACCAAACACTCATAGTTAATTCCATATCATTTTTGCACAAGTATAACCAAACTACTCCATACTTATTCCAAACATCAAACACAATCTCATAACAATATCCATAACATCAAAGTAAGAATTCATTTGCAAAAAAGTAATACCTAATACTTTGCTTACAAGAGAAAACTTAGAACTTGGATTTAAAGCAATCTAAACGCCTCCAATTAACCAAATAACCGACTCTAAAGCAATCACAAGCAATCAACACCTTATACCTTCGTTCTTGCCCTTCTACTGGAAATGGCAGAGTTATTGTAGCCTTTTGGGTGAGAGAATTTAGGGTTTTTCAACCTTTGTTAAGGGTTGAAGAATGGTAAACTAGGTTAACACCCTAGTAGTGGTTTTATAGGCTAAATGTCACTTTAGGAGCAAGAAAACGTGGCTGGAAGTGTTAATAAAGGGAAATGATCGGTCTCCATTGATTGCTAGTCATAAACATGGCCATAATGAACAAAAGTGTAACTAAAATTTTACCAAATCGGGCGGCTGCTCCTTCAGATGTAGCCTCAAAGGCTGCTCGGCCAACCGAGCGGCTACTCCCTACTTCCCACATGAAATTTAGCCTTTTTCTTATGTTCTCTTCCCGGTTTCTTCCTTTTTGCTTGAGTTGTCTTTTACAACTTATATTCCCTTGGAAACAATCATTCTTGAGCCCGGGATCACTCCTTTAATCATCATCGAATCTTACATTTGGCAATAATTCTTCTAGAACACATTTCTTCAAGATTTTTCCCTCTTTTCTCATTCTTTTTCGTCTTGGCTAGCTACGAACACATAAACTCAACTTTGCACAATATTAGTAATAAAATTTTGACAATTAGCCAAATAACTTATCTAAATTCATAGATAAAGCATCTAAAAACATATTTGATTTGAGTGTTATCAACAACATACATGGATCCAATGTTTGGTTACCTTTTTTGCTGCAATCAAATATATTTTATATGTTTTAGATATAAAACACCAACACTTTATGTTTTAGGTTTTGCTAAAACTATGTCATTTAGGGTGTTTTGTTAGATCATTTGGACCTTTGTTTATATCTGAATTTAGTAAAATGTTTGTTATGTGAACAATATGTCATTTCCGATTTGTGTTGGACTGTCTTAACATTTGTTTATGTTTCAAAATAATTGAATCAATGCTTGTTTTGCTCTACTATGTTTTGTAGTGCCTCATGTGAATAATTATATTTTTTCTTAAAAAAATTGTTGTCAGTAGGCCGTTGTTTTGGCCACGTTGCAGTTATTTGGCGATGGCATTGGTTTTGTGTAATCATATGTGCTATAAAGTATATTTTATTAGGGTATGGCAAAATATTTTATTATGTATGATTAAGTTTTTTAGGTTCCTGCTGATGTTAATAGAGTTAGAATTATGTGGACGACACGATGTAATGTTTTTACTTACTGTTATATTTAGTATCCATATTAGTCTATAAATATTAAGTCTGGGGGGTCATTGTATAAGTTTAGCCTAAGTTTAGCCCATCTAGGATTTAATGTATATGTTGGTTCACAA
>BQNB010121814.1:0-20394 GCA_026074375.1 Tanacetum coccineum
TCAATGTAAAAACGTACGATGGCACCGGAGACCCAGATGACCACCTAAAGATTTTCCAAGCAGCGGAAAAGATAGAGCGGTGGGCCATGTCAACCTGGTGCCACATGTTTAATTCCACACTCATTGGCTCCGCTAGGGTTTGGTTCGACAAACTCCCCCAGAATCGATCGACAACTATGAAATGGTACGGAAAACGTTCCTAGGGAACTACTCGCAGCAAAAGAAATATATAAAGGATCCCGTGGAAATCCACCATATCAAGCAGAGGGAGGGAGAGTCGACGGAAGCTTTCATGGAAAGATTAAAAGCGGAAAGTATGCATGTCAGAGGAGCACCAGAATGCATGAAAATGTCAGGATTCATGCACCGAATTACTAACCCGGATCTAATCAAAAAGTTGAACGACAACATACCAAAGTCCGTAGATGAAATGATGAGCGTAACAACAGCTTTTCTAAGAGGAGAAGTAGCCGCCGCTAATCAATAAAAAAAAGCGCTGCCCGCATGGAAGCATCATGAAGCCAATCACATACCGAACTTTGACAAAAGGCTTGACTTCAAAAGCCAACACAAATCGAACAGGCGGCAAGATCGCTTCATACCTCTCACAAAGACACCAAAGGAGATCCTAGCAATGGACACCGTGAAGTTCTCCGCCACCTATGACTGGGCCTGCAGAAAACCAGAACAAGAACAAATTCTGCGAGTTCCATGGCGATAAGGGTCACAACACAGACGAGTGCATCCACCTAAGGAGGCAAATAGAAAAGGCGGTCAAGTCAGGACAGCTTTCGCACCTGGTCAAAGAAATAAAACAATGAGGAAAACGAGGAGAGCATACGAAAGCCGCAAAGAAAGGGGAAGCTCCCAACAAAGAAAAAGCTATGGAAATTTTCATGGTCCAGCCCTGGCAACGATTAACACGACAAAAAACCACTCAGAGCTTTTCCACTGACCAAGAAATCTCTTTCTTAACTCTAGGAGATAACAGTGGATAGGAAACACCAATTGTGATTGAAACGGAAGTAGAGGGCCATCTCATCCATCGCATGTACGTGGATGGAGGATCAGTCTCAGAAGTACTATACGAGCATTGCTTCAACAGACTTCATCCAAAAATAAAAAACCAAATGGTCCCGACAACAACCCTCCTCCTAGGGTTCAGCAGCGAAATATCCTGGCCACTGGGGAAAATCTCGCTAATGGTGACTTTGGGAGACGAAGAGCACTCAATAAAGGCCTTGATGAATTTCATGGTTGTTAGGTCCCCGTCACCATACAACGGTATCATCGGCCGCCCGGGTCTCAGGAAAATCCAAGCGGTCCCATCTACCGCTCATGGAATGCTAAAATTCCCAGTGAAAGGAGGAATCGCGACAATCCGTAGCACTACCATAATACCAGCGGAATGCAAAATGGTAGCAGAAGCACAAGACACCTCCCCGCCCAGGGAATCAGCGGTAACAGAAAGAATCAAAGTAGCAATCCACCCAGAGTATCCGGACCAAACCGTTATGATCGGCGGAAGCCTATCCGAAAAAGGAAGAATGGAGCTTTGCAACTTGCTAAAAGAAAGCTTGGATATATTTGCCTGGAAGCTGGCAGACATGACCGGTGTTCCATGCTCCATAGCGGAACACCGCTTGATTATCCGTGAAGGATGCCAACCCATAAGGCAATAAAGAAGGGGGCATGCACCGGATAGGAACAAAGCGATCCAAGAGGAAGTCGCTAAGCTGGTGGAAGCTGAAATCATGAGGGAAGTGCATTACCATGACTAGATCTCAAACCCAGTCATGGTAAAGAAGCATGGTGGCAGCTGGACTGCTACCCCCTTCCAGAAATCGATTGGAAAGTTGAATCTGTCTATGGATACCCTTTCAAGTGTTTCTTGGACGCTTACAAGGGATACCACCAAATACAGATGTCAGAAGAGGATGAAGAAAAAACAGCTTTCCACACTAACCAAGGAGTCTTCTCCTACACAAAGATGTCGTTCGGCCTCAAAAACGCTGGAGCAACATACCAGCGGCTCGTAGATAAAG
Organism: Tanacetum coccineum; assembly: GCA_026074375.1. NCBI lineage: Eukaryota > Viridiplantae > Streptophyta > Magnoliopsida > Asterales > Asteraceae > Tanacetum > Tanacetum coccineum. The sequence continues at coordinate 2,046 of BQNB010121814.1, forward strand.
CATTTGAAAAACAGATTGGCCGGAACCTGGAAGTATACGTAGATAACTTGGTAATAAAAAGCCACACGGAATGCGAAATACTTAGAGACATCGAAGAAACATTCTACAACCTGAGAAGGATAAACATGAAACTCAATCCTAAAAAATGCACATTTGGTGCAGAAGAATGAGCGTTCCTAGGTCACGTAGTCAGCATGCAGGGAATCAAGGCCTGCCTAGAGAAAGTAGAAGCAGTGATGAAACTACAATCACCCCAAACACTGAAAGAAGCTCAAAGCCTAAATGAAAAGCTGGCAAGTCTGAACAGATTCATATCCAAGTCCGCGGAATGGTCACTTCCTTTCTTCAAAACACTAAAAAAATGCGTAAAAAGAGCGATTTCCAATGGACACCAGAAGCGGAAAAAGCGTTCCAAAACATGAAAATGTATAGCGGAGCTGCCTACGGTAACTGCACCAAAGCCTAAAGAAGAGCTAACAATGTACCTATGTGCCGCCAGAGAGGCGATAAGTGCAGTCCTTTTGACAGAAAGGGACTCGCGGCAAATACCAATTTATTTCGGCATCCGTGCTTTACAAGCCCCAGAGATAAACTACAATTCGATAGAAAAAGTGGTCTTAGCATTAGTGCACGCCACAAGAAGGCTGAGAAGGTATTTCCAAGCACACCCGGTCGCGATAGTCACGGACCAGCCCATAAAACAGATCCTGTCACGGCCCGAAAACACCAGAAGAATGCTAAAGTGGAAGTTATAGGCCAAGGACGTCAATCCGCGGCCAAATTTTAGCCGACTTTATCGCCGAGAAACTAGATGAGGAAGGATCGTCAGCGAAAATGCAAGCCAAAGAAATAGCTCCCGCGCCATGGATCCTATTCATGGACGGATCATCATGGAGGGGTCAGGGGCCGGATTTATCCTCACAAGCCCAGAAGGTGAAGAATTCACCTATGCACTAAGATTCGAATTTGATGCATCTAACAACGAGGCGGAATACGAAGCCCTAATAGCTTGTTTGCGGACAGCAGAACAAATGGGTATAGAGAACCTAACAGCCAAAGTGGATTCCCGTCTCGTAGCAAACTAGATCAATGGGTTGTATGAAGCAAAAGAACAAAGCATGACTCAGTATTTAGAAAAATCCAAAACACTGATCGATAGCTTCAAAATATTTTCAATCGAGCAGGTACCGCGAAGTAAGAATAAGAAAGCAGACGCGTTGAGCAAGATCGCGTCCACCAGTTTCGCTCATCTCACCAAGCAAGTCCTAGTAGAAACCCTCAAAAGAAAGTCAATAGAAGAGAGGGAAATCTTAGCAATAGTAGAAGAAGAAGGGTATTAATGGATGACACCGCTGATCGAATACCTCACGGAAAGAACCTTACCAGCGGAAACAAAAAAAGCACGCACAATCAAGATCAAGGCAAGACAATACACCATGATTAACGGGGTCTTGTACAGAAAGTCATTCCTAGAACCATGGTTGCGGTGTGTTGGCCCAATGCAAGCGGAATACGTAGTTAAAGAAATACATGAAGAGTCATGTAGCATGCACTCTGGCCCAAGATCAGTGGTAGCAAAAGCAATCAGGTCCGAATATTACTGGCCGACAATACACAAAGACGCGCGGAACATCATCAGGGCATGTAACGACTGCGAGACCCACCGACCGGTCCCCAGGAATCCGCAACAAAAGCTCACACCAATAACTTCTCCGTGGCCATTCTACAAATGAGGAATCGACATCTCAGGCCCATTCCCAGAAGGGCAATGGAAGGTGAAGTTTTTTATCGTAGCCATTGACTACTTTACTAAGTGGATCGAAGCAAAGCCAGTAGCCACGATAACCGGAAGCCAAGTCAAGAAATTCGTATGGGACAATATTGTATGCAGATTCGGACTTCCGAGAGAAATCATATCTGATAACGGAAAGCAGTTCAGAGACAATCCCTTCAAGGACTGGTGCGAGAAGTTGAATGTCAAGCAAAGGTTTGTATCCATTAAGCACCCACAAACTAACGACCAAGTAAAAAGAGCAAACCGCAGCCTAGGAGAAGGAATAAAAGCTAGATTGGGTGAAGACAACATAAACTGGGTCGAGGAAGTACCGCACATATTGTGGGCGCACCGCACAATGGTTTAAACAAGCAACGGGGACACCCCATTCTCTCTCACGTATGGTACTGAAGTTGTAATACCAATTGAGATAGGGATGCCCTCAATAAGATGCACAGAAGTAAACCGGGCTGAAAATGATAAAGAACTGCTCTTAAACTTAGACATCCTGGAAGAAAGGAGGGAAAAAGGTAGCTGTCCATAAGGCCAGGAACAAAGCCAGAATGGAAAAATACTACAATGCAAAAGTCCGTAGCACAAGCTTCCGCCCAGGAGACTTCGTCTACCGCAGCAACGAAGCAAGTCATGCCAAAGAAAGCGGAAAGCTGGGCCCAAAGTGGGAAGGACCATACGAAGTGATAGAAGCACTCGGAAAAGGAGCGTACAAGCTTAGGAACGGAAGCGGAGATGTACTCCCGCGCACCAGCGGTTGGGGTAATTTTCATTTAGTATTATGTAATTACTTATTTTAAAACTATTTAATACCATGTGAAGCCTAGCTACCTTTACAAATTTTCCAAGAAAACTTGTTATATTTCATGCATACGGTAAGACGTGCACACATGCACATAAACACACATGTCACGGGAACGAGTACGGCCCTATAATTAACTCTATTTGTTTCAAAAAGAAAATAAGGATGAGCAGCCTAAAAATCATCTCAACAAACGTAAGCGGATTGCAAGCCCAGTTTAATAGCCAAGCGGAAATATATAAAAAAAGATAGCAATATCATTTAACAAAGACTATTACAAGCAATAACAACTTTATTGCAAGCCCGCTGATCAATCTAAGTTAATACAATAGCACGGCCAAAGGCGGCAGCACACGCAAAATAAAAAAGACAAAACGCTAGCACTACGAGCATAAACCTACCGCATACAAGACCGACACGCAACCACAGGCGGCCGCGTGCGAGTCGCCAAAATAGAAAAGTTGTTGAGATAAGCTTCACAACATAGTTTGAGGTACGAGGCACCATAGTCAAAATGGGCCCAAATACCACAAATTGAAAACATCAAACATCACGGGGGTTATCCAGGACAGAAGTATCAAACAAGTCGTCATGTGGTTGGGTAACAGGGGGCTGGTTAGCGGGGCCTCCATCACTGGCCAGGACCAAAGTAGAAGCCTGATAATCTGTGACTCCAAGGGTGATAACAAGAAGAGGAGCGAAGCCAGAAGCCTCATCTAAAATAGAGCCTGAAGGAGGGCACAACCCCCTCCTCTCAGTAGACTGACGGATGGCAGGAATGGCATCAGATAATAGCATCTCGCGCTCTATAGAACCGGACTCAGAGTAGACAGGCACATCGAATTGATCAATAGAGGGCTGGAACCGGGCAAACTCAGGCGTAGCATCCCTGTTACCTTGATCATCTTTTAAAATAAGAGCAGACATGATCGGCGCAAGGGGAGAATCCCTAAGACCCTCTAGCTCATCCAACAAAGGAAACGATACGCCCTCAAAATCGGAAACCGTAGAAACATATTTTCCCTCAACATCCGGGTCATAAGCTTCAACCTGGGCCAAGGACCTACCAGCCTTACCATGAACAATCCCAGCCTTCAAACCTTGTTGAATGCCCTTATTAATAGCCATCGAGATAACCCTACCCAGGGCGGAACGACATTCAACGGAGCGTGCGCACTTGTAAACAGCCAAGCGGAAGCCGTGCCCAACAACCCACCTCCGGCCAGCGATAACAGTCAACATATGCGGAAACAGATCATTATCCATATCGCGTCGCACGTCAGCAATGCAGGCATCTAGCTCCGCAGCGTCTTGTTGCAACACAAACTCTTCCCTCTGCCCTCTCTCGCAACTTGACTCTTCAAGCTATCACGTTCTAACTCTACGGCAGAAACCTTTTGTAACAAACCAGCATTTTGTGCAGTCAAATTAGCAATCTCATCGGACTTCACAGCAACCAGTGCCTCCAGATCAGATACATGCTTACGAAGTTCTTCCACTTCCGCAGCCTCAGACCCCGACTTCTCCAACTTGACCTTCAACTCAACAATCTCCGCATCCCTCTGCTGAATAACTGCATCACTATCAATAAAAATTTTCTCGAACTTCTCCCTAGCCATAATCTCATGCTCATAACGAAGACGTAGCTCGGTGGCCATACAAATATGCTGAGCGGAGTTGATATTGAAAGCGTTAAGAAATCCAACATCACTTTGATTGCGGAGAGCAACCCAATAACCAGGAGGAGTAACATTGTCCAGAAGACTGCGACAAATGATAGGATCATCCAACCGGCCATTATTGGTAACATTCCAGTTGGGAACATACACATTTATAGCAGTAGCAGAATCAACTGTTTGAGACTTATGAAAGTCATCAGCAGAAGAACCATGGCTCGGTGTAGCGGAAAGAGTCCCAGACTCAAATTCAAGAGCTAACGCGGGATGACCATCACCCGCAAACTCAGTTGTAGGCACACTAACACCAGCTTAAGATGAAGAAACAAGCAGAACAACCTTGGTAGCAGCAGGAATATCAGTATCCGCAGAACTAGAAGATAAAACAACAAAGCGACCAGTAGCAGGACGCGTCCTTACATTGTCATGAAGAGCATCGTCAAGAACATGCTCCGGAGTAGGGGTAATAGAAAAAGAAGTAATATCCTCTGTTCCAGCAGCAGCAGACCTAGAGCCAGCAGCGGCCTGCTCACCCTGCCTAATGAGCCTCTGCAGAGCAGTAGGAGACTTGCCGGCAGTACTGGGTCGGGGCTCAGAGATAACAATACCCCCAGTCTGCGCCTTCTTCACAGGTGGCGACCCAGAAACAAATGCCACCCTCTTCTTCCTCTTAGCCTGAATTGGTCATTCAATCATCCTGTTTGTTGCTTGTTGTGATCAAAAAGGTTGACAATCTTGCGCAGAAGGCGAGATCAAACCTGTCTTCCAGTTTTAGTGTATCAGCGGGAACTTCATTCTTAGCAAGGGTTCGCTCCCCAACCTTCACCTTAAAGGGATCGGCGGACTTAACAAAATCGAGCAAACCCATTTCTGCAAGCAAACAATAATATTTATCAGAGTATGAAAAATACAAAGACAAACAAACGTTAACCTACACACATATATAGACACCTACCCTCATCATTATCACGCAACAAGGTAGGGCGGACATCAATGTCAGTAAATGAACGACTAAGACCCACAAAACATAAGAAAGTCTCTAGGTATTTCCTAATAAGGGTACGGTTCTCGTTCAACAATTCCACACAAGGTAGATCCACAGCCTCATCCACTGGAAGCGGATCCTTTACAACAGAGGTACCGCTGAACCATGAAGTGGATAACGGACAAACCGAAGCATCGATCCAGAAAAAATGGTTGTTCTAGTTCTTCAGTGAGTCAAATTTCTTTGAGTAGCAGCAAGGGTCGGCAGCACCTCCCCCCCCCCCAGTTAGAAAAAGACAACATCTAGTGCTGATAGGAAGTTTAACATAAAAGCGGCGGAAGATACCTACGGTGGGAATACAGCCAAGGTCACGACACATAATCTCAAAGTGGCTCACCTTCGCAGCGCCAATCATAAACAACTGAGAAAGGTGAATCTGGTAGTACTCAAGTATGCAGAGCAGAAATTTTGACAACGAAACTCGATAGTTGGCAAACTCAATGAAGCGCGTGTACATACCAATCTTCCCCTCTGGACTATCCTTGATTGTAGAATTCCGATCGGGCAACTCTGGCCGCAACTCGGCCGAAATGTTAAAAGCAAGACAATGTTGATCTAACTCTGTAACACCCCCAAAATTTCAACAACGCAGCGGAATACCACATTGGGGTGCTACATCATAGTATAAAGTACAAGTTACAGTAAACGACCTCAAAAGAGACGTTTTATAAAATGTCACATTCGATTTAAATAAATCAGAGTAAATTTAGGTCCCAATAATTTATGATTTAACAAGATTACAAGATTTCCATCGTGACTCATTTTGTATATTTAAGGAAAAATAGTTATCGAATGTGAGGTAAAACGACTATCAGTCTTAAGTTTGCTATCCACGCGACTCGAATGCTCCCAATGCTCAGCTAGCAATATAATAACCTGAGAAAATACATGCAAAAACGTCAACAATAATGTTGGTGAATTCATAGGTTTAAGTAAAAGCAGTATTGAAATAGTTCAAGAAATATTTCTGTAAGAAGAGTAGCGTTACAACATTCAAAAGTATGGTTTTCGAATTCCAAGTAATGTGTCAATAAACCATTGAGTGAATCCATAGAGTTTGTAAGAGATAAAAGAGAACACAAGTTTGGTTCATCGAGTGACTTGTTGTACGGACAAGCCATTAATCACGTTTCTATTGCAATGAGCTCATGACACCGAAGCCTTAACGTTAACACGTTTCTTGTTTAAAAATCAGTTGCCCCAATAAACTTGGTATTATTGCCTTTATTAAAAAACCTAAACTTCTAAAGACACTTTGGTACGTTGCTGGATGTTGCTCGAAGATTCGATTCATACCCCCGGACAGGGCTGTCAAACCCAATAGATCTATTTATTTGTACTAGCGCTCACCCATTATAGGCAATTAACAGTTCATGATGTTGGGGTCTTTTGGCAATAACTACTCATGCAATTGATCTCATATTTGGGTCCAGCATACCATAAAGTTTCTTGTGTAAGTTTATTTAAAACAAAGCATGGTATAAACCAATGTATAGAAATCAAGTGGTAGTGCAGTATAAAGCTTTAGTAAAAATCATTCTTGTAACGCTTATGTAGAAGTAACCGAATAAAGTTATCTCGGTAAAAACATGCATGTATTCTCACCCAAAAAATAGTTTAAGGAAAACCATTAAAAATAAAAAAGGTGGGGTATGAAATAACCGTGCTTGATAGCGACGATTATTCAGTTAAAGTCGAGCTAGAAAGTCCACGGATACGATCACGACCTAGAATTTAGTGTCGCTTGATTACTAAACGAAAAGATATGATCGAAGTTGAGTACATCGCTTATACAAAATCATATAGATATATAATATAGATATATATATATTATTTATATATATATATGATATATATATATATCATTGTTAGTAACCATACATGTGATGAGGAACCCCCACTTGCGCCTTAGATTCTTAAATCCCCACAATATTAGGTTATGGTCTCTTCTTTGAAGTTTAGCTGAAAGCTTTCTATTTTAGGAAACTTACTATTTTTAGTAAGGTACCCGTTTATAAAAGTCCTTGCGTTAAATCTTTATATTTGTAATAATAATAATAGTGTTACTATTTATATACAAACGACCCTTTTAGTTTGATGTTGTCCCGTTGACTTTCAAAAGTCAACGTTGACCTTGTTTGACTTCACGCTTTTAGACCCGACCAATGGTCGTAAAATATATGTCGTTCTCTAAATATCTTCCCGATATTATTTCATTAGTACTTAGACTCTTTTGACTTATATTTGTCAAGTTATTGTCGCGTTTGACTTTTACGTTTGACTTTGCATATTTATATATAATTATAACAATCTGACCCGTTCTAAACGACACACTAAATCACATTTTCACGCTTTCGGACAAAAAAAAATTTTATGTAAAACGATATTCCGGACAACTTTTTAGTTTTAGCCGAGACCCGAAAACTCGAACAGAAAATGTCCCAAAATGCCTTTTTCAATTCTGATGTAGCTTTGACTATTTTAAATAAAAGACAGATTTTGACCTTGGGTTTTGACCCGTTATTACTCGATTCTAAGATCGGCAAACCTCTTGGAACAGTAAAACATCATTCTGAGCAACTTTCGTGTTTCGCCGGAAGGCTGAAACGGACTCGAAAGTGCCCGAATCGAGCTTTTTTTAAAATTCCTTCTAAGCAAGCGCCATTAATTTTACTAGTGCGGAATTTGGTATGTTTTAAAATATATATCTCGTTTTTGTCATAACTTCTTCGTTATTAAGAGTTAGAAGCTCTACCTTATATCGATCGAATCTCTCGGAACAGCTTGTTATTCATATTCCTACAGTAAAAAAAATTTCAGATTTACCAAAATCTCGACTCTCGTTTTATGGGCTAAACTTTCTGCTCATTATACAAGTTACAAGAGGCTTTAAAATTCATTTTTAAGCATTCTAATCAACTTGTACATATTCCGAATGACATATAATTATAGTATGAACCGCTTAATCAATTGACAACCTCGCCTAATCTATTATCGCAAGTTTTCCCCGATCCATCACATGCATGTAACCAAACAAACAAAGAAATCGAAACAAAAGTAAAAAGGGTGCTCACAAAGGCTCAATGAGCTAGAGAGAAAACGGATGGGGACTAGACGCTGTCCTATGTTCTTCCTGTGCCGCGACTCACAACAATTCGAAACCAAACCGAATCGTAACTCGACACATCCCAAATAATAATCAATCAACTAAATAAATATATCACAACCCCTGGTCTTGCCTATGTTCGGGTTCGAACATCAAACCGCACCAACACCACCACTTTCACCAAACTAAACTTCAATAATCCTTGTAGAAATTCAATCCCCACTAACTAGAATTTTTAGTTTATCCAAAAATCAACACATGCATAATCCTTAATGCATGTGTTTTATATCACCTTAGATGATTAATTTAATGCCATCTACACAAAATTTATAAGCTAGAAAAGTCACAACACCAATAGTGTTGGGGTTTGGGTCTGACGAGCACAAAAAGAAAAGAAGAGCAAGAACCAAATTCCATTTGATCCTATCTTATTTTAAACCATTTTTGGAATAGTGTTGATAGGATATTCAAGATCAAAAATCAAAAATATATTGTGTGTGTGGGGTTTTGTTGTGCTCGTCCGGAATACATGAGGCAGTAAAGAAAGAAGACTTTTTACCACTAAGTGGTATGTGTGTGTAAAGTTGAATTAATTTAGTCTTGGAAGTAACTAAAGACACAATCATTATATAGCTAATAAAAAGAAACACATTGAGTGTTTTGGGGGCTTTGTAGCCGAAGCCTAATATGGCTAGGCATGCACGTATAAAAAAAAATTCTTTTTTTTTTATCTTGTAAAATTTTGTGTAAACACTTTCAAGTCAAAAGTTAACTAGACATAATTTAATAAAAAGCGAGCTAAAGTTCGAGCCATGACCAAGGTCGAGAAATAAAAATGACACGGTTCATAAAATAATTTTTTATGATAAATAAAATATTTACAAGACGCATCGTAAATTTTTACGAGGCTCGAAACGATTAACGAACACGCGATCAAACGTCGATTCGCGAAACGTCAAAAATAAAAGTAACCAAATCTTTTCAAAATTTTCATAATAAAATACAAAAATATTAACTATCGACAAATAAAATTTTAAATGTCGACTCTCGCTCACGGAAACTCGTAAAATAATATTTACGACGTCGGGTTCACGACCGTCGTACGCGTCGAAAAACTCGGGTTGTTAAAAACTCCCTTTGGGTTAACACGGAAGTGACGGTATAAATCGAACTACCAACCATTTCAAAGACAAATGCAAATACAAAGGGAGGAGAAAACCTAACCTGTAACTAAAAGCGCACGGGCGAACGAGAAACGGATAAATGGAAGAAGAGCTAGATGAATAAGAGTAAAAAAGATGAGAGAAAGCACAGTGAAAAGATAAAAGAAAACAGTAAAAGTGAGAAAGGTATTTATACCAACACGCGAAGAAAAAACATGTCACCGCTAAGATCAAGACACGTGTCAACACCTCTCATCAAACGGTGGAAATAAGAGAATATAAACAGTTGTGACGATCCGTGTGTCTGACACAACGTCACATCAACCGAAAATCACATGGCTAGGAACAGGCCATGTAGCCCAGCGCTACCTACCAAGAAACGTAAGAGGGACGCACGTGAAACCGTTAGCCGTTGACATCCAAGCAAACTTAAGTCTAGTAACATCCTCCGTACGTACGAAGGATACACTAGACTGGGGGGACATGATGACGTATAGTGTTAACTGGGCTGCAAGCTTGGGCCACGCAACAAACATTAGGCCCAGGACCAACACATGAGAGGACCCGAAAGCGGACAAGCAGTAGCCGCTCTACAAGAAGCATAACTGGTACACGGCCACAAGGTGCATGGCTCTCGCAGATCCGTAAGACTCACGCACAGCCTACGGTCGCATACCAAGTAGTCACCCGTGACAAATGGTCACCCGTGACCAAAACTAAATAAGGTAAAAAGCAGAGCATGGGACACCGGGGAAGAACGTTAACGTTCTTAATAAGGATAACAAACGATAATAACGATAACCTAAGCAACTACCCTACAAAAAGGTAGCAACATCACTGATGTTGACCTTACGGCAATAACCCTATTATCCACTGGGTAATAGGGTGAATCGCACCCCGTGACCCATACCTTTGATAACGACACTCGCCTATATAAGACGTCGTTCAAACACTCCTAACGGTATGACTTCCGCTCCCATTTACACACATACTGCTTATAGTCGAAATCTTACTCTCACACCCGAGCTTAATCGCGGGATCCCTTCCCGCGATAAGGCTAACGGTGTTATTTTCTTAGCAGGAATCTCTCAAACATTCACTTAGTACAATTTTCACTCCAAGTCTCAAGCTTACAATCCTTTTGTAAGCGCACTCCTCTTTATTAACCATACTGCATCAATATTATACTAACATGCACTAAATTCAATATATTATTTAGGGCCATAAATCAGTGAGACTGCGATTGAGAGTAACCGATCCAAATTCACAATTACAGTCCCCTATAACATCGCTTATTTCCAAGACGTATGAAAACGAAAGATTTTATAAAACAGGAAAAAGGAAACCATAATTTATAAAATAATAAAAAGACTTGAAAGAGCGACAATATGACAAGAGACACACCTAATAAATATGGAGTAACTCTTAACGGATAAAAAAGAAATAATCACAAATTAAAAATGAAATGATCAACTTTAAAAACCCAGTTTGACTCAACCGGTTGAACCGGTGACCAGTTGATGCAAGCGGGCCGGTGCTAGCTGGTTTTTTGAGGATTTAAAACCCGGATTGAACCACCGCGTTTCAGCAGACCCGGGTCGGACCGGCTAACCGGATTTCATATTTTTTCTGATGGTGATGAAGTTGACAAAGATTGGGGAGAGAACATAGACTATGAAGAAGATCATATTGAAACTATTACGGTAAAAGTTTAAATGGGTAATTATAAGGTCAAAGTGAGCTTAAAAGTCAACCAACTTAACTATGGTTAGTTTGGATTTAAACTAGGTAGTCAGTTACCCTAAACAAGGTCTCTTCTATGGGCGAAAAAATGGCTCCCTCTATTCCATCAATACTGATTGCATAATCTTCTTCTTTCTTGATCCGAATATCATATAATACTCTTGTTTAATCTGTTAATCTTATGATTATAATGATTTAACAAGTTTCTTATTTGATTGATGTTTCTCTAATGATTTAGGGTGCGATCTATCATTTAGGGTTTGGTGTTTTTTCGTTCTTTAGGGACCTTTATTTATTCTTATCAACTTTCATTATGGAAGTCAGATAGTCCTTCGTGTATTTATATTATTGCCTTCCTTCAAAGGTTTTTTGTGATGAGATAGACGTGGATCTCATAGCTGCTGTGTTGATCTTTTAGTTTTCTTTGTTTAGGGTTTTTTAGGTTTCGGTTTGCTTGTTGCAGTCAAGAATGTCGAATACAAGTGATAAGGGTACTATGTTTGGAGATGGTGCTGCTAGGGTTGGTATGCAGCTTAGAAGTAGTCCAAAGGTGAGTACATCTTCTCCTTTGGTTTCTCCGTCTTCTATTATTAACGTGCCCCGAGAACTGTATAGTATTGATGTTGCTGCCACTTTTGGAGTTCCATTAACTACTGTGGGTGACTTGCAAAAGTTAATTAATGATATTGATGCTGGTAAACATGATGAGTTATTATCTGAGTTGACTAATGAAGATCGTATGGAAACCTTGGAAGCATTAGGTTCTATATGTAATTCAATTAAGGTTGATCGTAATAATGCTGATGTTATCCCTTGTAAGGTTTCGTATGCTGATGATTCAATTAATCTTAATGTTGATGAATCCACAATACCTAGTGACCCTATCGTTCAGTCTGTGGACATCAATAAGTCAACATCCTATGCTGGAGTTGCGGGTGGAAGTGCAAAGGATCAACCAAATGTTAATTCCAACTTTCGTACCTTGGTGGCTGATCCCGTATTTGATGGTGTTAACATCTCTATTCCTCGTAAAGTTGTTGAAAAGGTTAGTACTCGCTTTGAACACACTCTATATGGCTACTTTATTGGAAAGAGAATGGCGTTTCCGGTTGTTGAATATTATGCTAGGAACAACTGGGCGAAACATGGGCTGAAAAGGATTATGATGAATTCCAAAGGCTTCTTTTTCTTTAAATTTGATTCCCGGGCTGGTTTAGAGGCTGTTCTGGAGGGTGGTCCTTGGTTGATTCGTAAATCTCCGATCATTCTCAAGAAATGGTCGATGGATACTAGATTGCTCAAAGAAGAATTGACTCGTATTCCGATATGGGTTAAATTGCATGATGTTCCTATTCAAGTTTTTGAAGAGGATGGTATTAGTCTAATTGCTACGTTCATTGGTAAACCTGTTATGCTTGATTCATACACAAGCTCCATGTGTAATGATTCGTGGGGTAGGAGTAGTTTTGCTCGGTGCTTAATTGAGGTAAATTCAGAGGCTGATCTCGTGGATGTTGTTACTATTGGTATTCCATCTCTTTCTGAGGATGATTTTACCAAAGAAACCATCCGTGTTGAGTATGAATGGAGGCCGCCCAGATGTGATACATGTAAGATTTTTGGTCATGTTCATGACTATTGCCCTAAAAAAGTGGTGAGTCCTCCTATTGTTGCTACTTCTAATGTTGTTACCCCTAATGCTGAGAAGACTAATGATGGTTTCCAAACGGTGGGTAAAAAGAAGAAGAGGAAAGGTAAGTCCAAGTCTACTAATGGCGGTCAGTTTACTGGTCCTTCGGTTAAACATAATGTTAGATATGAGCCTAAAGCGACTACAAGTGCACCAAAGAAGGGAACTACTTATGTGGGTTATACATCTCAATCGACACCTATGTTGAAGACGACTGGTAATTCATCTAAGAAAGATAATCTCTCCATGTCTAATTCTTTTTCTGCCTTAAATGAAGAAGAAGAAGAGACGACTTGGCAATTTTCGCCGAAGGAAAAAAGATAATCTCATTTCCAGTCCTAATTTTTTTTTCCCCAGCCTTAAAATGATGAAGAAGATGATGATTGATTGGAAAGCTTGTTAAAATTAAATGTGCTATGATGAATCGGTTATAACTAAATTCAAAAAAACACAAAAAAGATCGGTGGAAAGTTTCATCTTTTCCACGGCTGCTGCTGGTGAGCATTGTTTCACTGTGTGCATTGTGTTTGGTTGCAAATTAGTTGTCTTCAGAGTTGTTAAAGAGTATATGGCAGTACATAAAGCTCTAGTTGGTGTTTGATCAAAGCTTGTTTAGCGTGAGATTAATGTCGGTACTTCTTGCCAATTCCAATTTGTACTTATCTTTTTCGGTTTTATTATACTTTACGGGGTAAAATACCTTTACCCAAAAAAAAAAATAACAAAGCAAGTTCTTGTGCGCGAATATGGTTAGTACCACGGTTAGGAGGGGGTTCGGGGACATGGATGAGGACTTTTCAGTCCGGGTTGGTTTATAACTGGTGGGTAATATTCGGATGTTTCTTGTCAGATGCTTTCTCGAACATTGGGGCCGATTCATTTTCAACTGAATGTCTTTAAAATGCCTTTCTTACACTTGGTGATCTTTTTGGGACTTTTTATTTGGGGATTCAGCCTCTTGGATTTCGGGATTTTGTTTTATTAATAAGATTTTATGTGTGTTTATTATAAAGCGGTTCTATTCTTTTAGGGGTGCATAAAAAAACAGGCCCTCCCGAAAGCTTGGTTTCCAAGCGGTTTGGCATCTTATATGACTTCGGGTTGGTTTTTTTCTCATAGTCGCCGTGATCCTTCTTTATGTATTACAAAAAAAACAGAGATGATACTGCTTTACTTGTTAGTGTATGTTAATTTGAATTATTTGTTCTCAACAACTTCTTTCTTGGAGGTTTGTTGTAGAAGCGGATTATTAGATAGTTATTATCAAAAGATGTTAGGGCTATGAAATATTTGGGGGTCGCTCAAAATTTATTTTTTTAGGTATATCAGTTACACGTTGATTCTTTGAGGTTTGTTTTTTTTATTTCAGAAGAATATGCTTCTTTGAGATTGTGGTAACAGCGGCACATAATGGCTAATTGTAATTCACAGGCGGGGACTAACTAGGAAAGTGTTGGTGATTCTGGTTTTCTGACCAGACTCTTTTAATCAGGAGGTCCTTGCAGGGATCTTTCAAGTATCCTCACTTTCACTCGTCCAAATATATCTCTTATTGCAGTGCAGCCGGTGTGGGCTTTTTATGCTTGATACCTCGGGAAACCTCCCAATTTTTTCAGGCTCTTAAATCGGGATCTTGCGGTATGTTCGTGGTACATTTGAAATTAAGGCCGGATACAGTTATTTTTATTCCTACTACGAATTTTTGGTTTGCTACTAGATGCAGGATTTGGGCTGGTATGCACGGAATACTAGCACGCATCGTACTTCCTGGTTTTACTGGTGTATTTCCTTTAGGCCCTAACTAACTTACTCTCTTGGTCCTCTAAAGCGGGATCCATCCGACTCTTTCATGTTGTTAGTGCAGAGGGCGAGTATCATGGTGTGGGGGTTGTAACGGATGTTTGCTGAGAACCTGTGGTTTTGGGGGGAACCTCTTTGCGTTTTGAGTTTACCACCACACCCATTATTTCTTCTGCTACGCTGTGAGTCTACTGTGACAATGTTAGTGCTGTTTATTTGTCTTATAATCCGGTTCAACATGAGCGTATGAAACACATTGAGATTGACATACAATTTGTTCGTGATTTAGTTGCTGCTGGTTAGGTTCGAGTGCTTCATGTTCTTTCACGTTATCAGTTCGCGCATATTTTCACCAAATGATTGCCTTCAGCTTTATTTGAAGAATTTCGCTCCAGTTTGAGCGTCATGTGTCCTCCCGCTCCAACTACGGGGGAGTGTTAACCCGTTTATGCTAGCCTGGAGGTCTTATCATCTATCTAATCATCTAGTCATCATTAGCTATCTAATTGTAATCATTAGTTGTACTTAGCTGTATTCTAGCTAGCTTGGGCTAAGCCGAATTGATGGTATCCTATATATGTTGTGACTGTTTTATGAAATGAACATAACACAGTTTACCATTCCTACAGTTTACCATTCCTACACTTGTATTACTCGACTCACTGGTCACCACATTCTCACACACACTTCTTTATCAAGTTAGGTATAATACAATGGTTCATTTACATTCATTTGTTAAGATAGGTTTTGACTGAATAATTGAACAATTGAAACACATTACAATGCTGATTTAAGTGTTTATTGTGCTTATTAAGCTTTAGCACTTTATTTTGTGTATAATGGATAAATGATAGTATTGTTGTTAGGTTTTGACTTTTGACAAATTGTAGCTGATAGAATTTTAATCGTTGAGTATTATTACTTATGCGCTTGTTGTGAATAGAAGTGGATAATTGGATCTAGAGTTGTAAACGAACTGAACGTTCAGTTAACATTTCATGAACCGTTTGGTAAAATGTTCGTTTATGTTCATTTATTTATTAAATGAACGAACATGAACATAATTTTACGTTCGTTTTGTTAAATGAACGAACATGAACAAAGTCTTGTCCGTTCATTTATGTTCGTGAACGTCCGATTATTCGTTCGTTTATGATCATATAATGTTTATGTTCGTCTATCGTATCTTTTTATTATATAGTTTTAAAACTGATTTACTTAAACAAAACAACACTAATAAAACACAATATTGTGTACATTTTTGTAAATTTTATGTTTATTTACGTTCGATCGTGTATGTTCGTGCGTTTATGTTCGTTTAGTGTCTTAATGAACGAACATTAACGAACACGAACAACCATATTTCTTAATAAACGAATATGAACAAGAAAATTCGTTCGTTTAAGTGATCATGTTCGTTTATTTGTCCGACTAAAATTAAATGAATGAACATGACCAAGGCTCCGTTCGTGTTTGTCCGGTTCGTTTACAGCCCCAATTGAATCGTTGTCGAACTTTGACTTGTATACATGATAATAGTGTTGTTAGGATTTTACCTTTGCTATTTGTGGATGATGGGATATTTTAGTTGAATGAGAAGGCCAAATAGGGAATTGGATCTTTCTTTATACATCTATCGTATATATTAACTATGAAAGAAATCACCATGCACGGATTGTCACAATAAACTTCACCTTACAAGAGAAGTGTATGATCACCTCATATGTGTTGGTCGATTTTAGATACGAATTGTAATGTAGCACGATACTGGTATCAGTCTATCAAATAACAAACACAGTGATTGAATATGGTTTATAATGTTTTTCAGTTTACCTAAGATTTGATCATTTAGTTAAAATGTGTATTAGGATATGAAATCAAAGTTTACATACATTAACATGACAACTTGACAATCATTGACGTAAATTGTAAGCATTGATGCCTTTACTTTGATCTCTCACTTATTTTTCCTTAATCAGGTATGGTATGAGCTCATTTCATTTTCTAAGGCTGTAATTATTTAACGATAAGCCAGTAAAATAAAATAAAAAAAATTCTAAAAACAGAAAATGATAGCATCAGAAACAGCCAAAAAGTCTCTGCATACATACAGAAATCCATCTACATTCACTAAAGTCTTCATATTCACTTGTGCATCTTCAAAATCATCAGCCATGGGAGAACTTGATTCCACCTTCATCCAAGAACCTAAACACCGTCCGAAACTTGCATTAACCGAAGCCCAAGGCATCCCACAAATCGACCTCTCTCCTTTGATCAACTCATCTCCAACTGACTATATGCTGCATCAATACTAGACTTGGTCAGTGAGGTACGTGAAGCATGCAAAAACTGGGGATTTTTCCAAGTATCAAACCACGGGGTCCGCTGGAGACCCGTGAAAAACTTATGTTGGCCTCAAAGAGTTTTTTTGATCAACCAGTGGAAGAGAAGAGAAAGGTGAGGAGGGATGAAGCGAATCCTCAAGGTTACTATGATACCGAATATACTAAAAATGTGAGGGACTGGAAAGAAGTGTTTGATATGTCTGTTGTGATTCGACCACAATGATATTCGACTTATTCATGAGCCGTTTTGATTGGATCTCTGTCTATATCAATCTTATGGTCTGTTATCACTCCCGAACTGTGGGTTTACTTTTTTTAAATGTATTTATATACAAATTTTGATTAAGGTCATAATACAATTCTAATACTATTCTAAATGGTCGGCAAAATTCGGTTGTCAGAAGACTTCCCCCTTCAGAATATTCACTTTCAATAATGAATACTGATACTGTGCAAATTTCTGCAAACTTTGGCTGTACACCAAAATATATCTGACATAGTTGTAAGAGTAGGCTAAACATACAATTACCAATATCTTTTCGTTAAAATACAGAAATAAACATGTAGGGGTTATCTGTTATAATTCTTATGTTTAAGAACGATATAGGGAGGTATTGTTGGATTGTGGCAGTTGGACTAGCACTAATACGACTAGAAATGTGTGAGCCTATTGGGGGCAAACACTACAAGACACGAAGAGTACGTTTATTATGTATTTGATATATATAACTCGTTTATATTTATTAAATATATAATATGTTTCACGAAATATATTTAAACGGTCGTTAGTTTCCGTTAGACGCTTAACTAACTTTAAATATCCGTTAAATAAAAATAAAGAGAAGGGCTTAAAATGTCGAAATGAAAACTCTTATCCTCCTCTCAAAAGTGACAGATTTTGGAGGATTCTAAAAAGGGATTTGTGTGAAAATTATAGTGATAATGATGAGTGTTTAAGATAAGATGAAAGAGTTGTGATAAGCTTAAAACTTAAAGTTTATCTTCAAGGTTTTAGAGTTATCTACAATTAGGGTTGAGGTGCTATATAAACACATACCCCTTCTCATTTTATTCGTCCTATACACAAAAAGTCTCACACAGTATTTCCCAACGACAAGTACATTTAATCTTTAAACCATAATTGATATTGATTATCAATTCCACTCCACCGAATCTTTTTTTGTCTGTTC
>BQNB010121815.1:0-16250 GCA_026074375.1 Tanacetum coccineum
CTTGTAAAATTAACTTATTTTAGCTTATAGTAATAAGCTATAAGCTGCAAATTGATTTTAAGATAAAAGTACAAAGATTATGGAACTTGGACTAAAAACACAAAACATTTCATGCATAAGGGTATATATTGTAACATTTTGAAACTATTAATTTTTTAGGTCAAAAATGTAAATACTCTAAACTAAAAACTACAAGGACTTGTTTTGCCAATTTCTAAAGTTAAAGGTTTAAATGTTTTAAATATAAAGTAAAGGATTAAATTTGTAAATTAATATATACCAAGGGTATATATTGTCATTTTCGTATTCTCAACGGTATAAAATCTAATATTTTTATATTAATTATAAAAATATATTTAAATATCATAAGACTCGATTTTATTAAAGCCCGACACATTTGTCGTTATCATTCATCGATCGAAACATTATAAAACAATTATGTTATATATTGAAGGGCTTTCATTTGGGTAGACGTTTTGACGAGTTGTTGGATTTACGATTTAAAGTGTCCTAGCTCCTCAAACGTTTACTACATGATCTCTGAATTATGATAGCCCGAACAGTGATACGATGTTTTCACAAACTAATAAACCAAAATCTTTTACGTTAAACTTTATGAAATAAAGTTTGAACTAAGACTTGACATATTACCCCAGGTTGCGTGACGAAGCCATTTACTCCTATTTTATTTACTTTTGCCACCAATCAGATTTCCTTGTTAAGGTGAGTCCATAGTCCCACCTTTACATGTTTTCTAAACTTTGTGAGGAGATACATGCTATAAACATGAATACAAGTATTTTCCAACTGTATGCTATCCTGATATATTATTGCCTAAGTACCTCCATTTGCCATAAGGCACCACTATCATGAACCGTTAATTACTTTGCGAAGTAAGCACGAATGCCGTGAATAGATCTATTAGGACTGAACTTCCCCGTCCAGGTTCTGGTACATACATGGCCAGCAGACGTATTTCATTTGAGGAACTCCGGGTGTTTGGCAAAGCACCCGCTTGGGGCAATAACTTATGAATAACATTTACTTAAGGCTTCGGTGTCATGAGCTTAGTGCAATAGTATAATATTGTTTACCATGATAATTGTATTCGTTGCAATTATTATTATTACATTGACTTGTATTCAACTATTACATTTTAAACCTGTGAATTTCACTCAACCTTTGTGTTGACCTTTTTAGCATGTTTATCTCAGGTAATTGAGCAACCTATGGCACGGAGTGGCATTGGACTTGAGGACGTCCAAACTTGTTATCATTCAAACTCTATGTTTTCCTTGTATTTTGGGACCTTCTTTTGTAAAACTCTGATATATTTTTGAATGATAACTAAATTTTCTAAAACGTCTATTTTGAGTTATTTTTTATGATTATGACTGTTGATTCATGAAGTAATACCCCAATTTAGCTTCCGCTGCTATATGTCAAATAAGGGGGTGTTACAGAATGGTTTTATTCACGGTTACTGTGCATTGGGTACTATTCACGGTTACTGTTCATCAGGTACTATTCACGGTTACTGTTTATCAGGTACTATTCACGGTTACTGTTCATCGACCGAAAAAAATATTAAAAAAATATTGCACTTATGAATGTTTCGAAGTTTTCAGGAGTCTATCCAGAGGGTTGGATTTTTTCCATCACAGAGTACTTTTCGCTACTAAACACCCCTGCTGATTAGTGGCTAAAGATCGTGGGTTTTAATTTAGAGGGTGCGGCTACGAAATGGTTTCAATGGATGACGAGGAATGGTTTGATCACTACTTGGGCCAGGTTTGAAGAATGCGTGAGGAATTGTTTTGGACCATCAGAATATAAAGATCCGAATGGGGTGTTATCGAAATTGTTGCAATTAGGGACAGTAAAATATTATCAATGGGAATTTGAAAAGCTGATGAATCGAGCTACGGATATATCGGGCTCTTTACTCATCTCCTTCTATATTTTTGGGCTTAAACTTCACTTGCAGCGGGAGTTTTTAGTATCAAGACCTACTACCCTGGGTGACGCATTTTCATTGGCACTAATTACCGAGGCTCGTTTGGATGACCAAGCAGCTCCGGTGGCGGGTACGACGACTAAAACCTTTGGCAACAATGGTGGTGATGAATCAGAATCTTCAGGTCCGGTGACACCAACGGAGAACGAAGAGGCCATAGAAAGCGGGGATACCTCGATTCTTAATTCTTTGTTCGGGCATGGAAGTCCTCGTTCTCTTCAGTTATTGGGTACATTGAGTACGGGTAAGGTGCACATTCTAATTGATAACGGTAGCACTCATAATTTTGTCCAACCGGGAGTGGTTGAACGAATGAAGCTACCGGTTAAGAACACGAAGCTCTTTAAAGTATACATCGGCAATGTCGAAACCTTACTGTGTAAAAACCTATGTGCGCAAGTAACGCTTGAAATCCAGGGTCGTATCTATTTGTTCTTGGAGCGTCTTAATGCCAAATACATAAAGAAGAAAAAGATGAAGGCTGAATTTCAAAGAAGAATATGGAAACCCGGCATCAAGATTGTTTTCAAGACACCACCTTGAGGGCAAGGTGGTTTCGAAGGAGTGTGGAATGTTACACCCAGGCGATCCAAGAGGATCCGGTCCAAACCCGCATGGCAAAAAGATTATGCCTTGTAAATCTATCCCTTAAATAATGTCATTGTTTAGGAAAGTATTTAAGTCTTCATGTTTATCTATGAAAGTCATTAATTATATGTTTGATTAGGAAAGATTTGTGTTTAGCTTGTCTTACAAGATATGGTTATTCGGCTATATATACCGAATGGTTCCCATTAGTGAAAGATATGTTTTATGCCAATAAATCTCTAAATCTTCTTCCTCTCTTCTTAAGGAGCCCGCACACACTTGAAGTGGTGCTACTAACCCGATACTATCCGCAAGGGTCGTATCATAACATTAGTAATGAGGTTTTTCAACCCGCGCTCCGCTGCGGGATGTTTGCGTAGTCGAGTATTTTAGGGGATGTCGTTGTAGTTGTTGTGTAAAACGTCTTATCATAGACTCGTTTATTATAAGTTAAAAAGAAATGAAATATCTGATATCATATACTGATAAGTTATGTTTGAAACACGTATGTCCCTAATTCTAGAAAATGATACACTAACAATTGGGAAAACGTTATGAAAAGATGAATACCATGATTGAAGCATTATTGGGGTGACAAGTTTGGTTTTAAAATAAACCAAATGTATTAATGAAAACGTTGCTTACAAAGTAGTCCACTGTTATCAAACAAATGCGTCAACATTTTACAAAATCACTATGCAAGCGACCAATATACGCACTCTATGCGGAAAAAAAACTGACACAACCCGTGTGCAACGCACGGGTCTGCATGCCTGATAAAGTTAAAATCTGAAAGAAAAAAAAAGTATACGGTAATAATTCCATGCATTAAATAACTTACATTTGCAACCTATATTTTCTCTACACAAACTCGTAAATACGCTAATGTCATGAGTCAACACACTCTGGCTTGGTTTTACTTTTGCTTTGCATTAAATGGCCTTAAAACACCGAACCAATTTTTTCATCTTTTTGTAGCCTCACCGCCCACACAACATTTAACCATATTTTCAGATCACAGCATTATTTGCAAACCAAAAATAAAAAATGAGTTCATTTTCCGTCGAAGGTGGCGGGGATGATGGTGGTGGGGACACCAAGAAAACACAAACTGAAAAACCAAAAAGAGTTCCAATGTTGAAGCTGTTTGCATTTGCTGATTCATATGATTATCTTCTTATGTTTCTTGGTTCTGTTGGAGCATGCATACATGGTGCTTCTGTTCCAGTTTTCTTTATATTTTTTGGAAAGCTGATTAATATTATTGGACTTGCTTATCTTTTTCCTAAAGAAGCTTCTCATAAAGTTGCAAAGGTAGAAATTTGTTTTCTGATTTTTTTGTATAGATTAATGATTGGAAGGATTGTTGTATCAGAAACAAAAGAATGTTTTTATTAGTTTTTAGTGGGTTTTTTTTTTTTAAATATTGTTTCTTATGTTATATTCTTTTTTGTTGGCAGTATTCTTTGGATTTTGTGTATCTGAGTGTGGTGATACTCTTTTCTTCTTGGACTGGTGAGTTTACTTATTCTTTATTATTGTATTTTGTTTAGTTATTTTTGTATAAGCTAATGTATGGAATAAAAGAATTTGATTAGTTATTTTTGATTGCTTGAGTTTCTTCAATTGGTTTGAAAATCAAATTTTCATGACAAGATGATTAGTTTTATCACAAGAAAGACACATTTTAAAATTTTTATGTTAATTTTAATTACAAAGCTTCATAGTTGGTATAATTAATTCATTATTGATGTTGATATTATTGAATATTTATTAGAAAATTATTGATCAGAATTTTGATTTCATTCAATTATCAAAGGTCAAACTATAATAAATTTAATCTTTCATTTGAAAATACAGTATAACTTAAAATCCTATCAACTCTAAAAAAATTTTAATTATATATATGATTGAGAGTCTTGATTTTTTTTCTAGTTTAATTTAAAAAGGTTTAACTCCAAAAGTTGCCGAACTACAGATTCATAATCAAGTGTTTTTAGTTTTTATGAATGAGAAAATATTTAAATAGAAAGAATGGTGTATAGTATAAAGTATATAAAATGTGTAGAGGTGGCTTGTTGGATGCATAGTGGAGAAAGACAAGCAGCAAAAATGAGAATGGCATATTTGAGATCAATGTTAAGTCAAGATATTAGTCTTTTTGACACTGAGGCATCAACCGGAGAAGTCATTTCAGCAATCACTAGTGATATCATTGTTGTTCAAGATGCCATTTCTGAAAAGGTACATACCATCTATTTTTAGCTTATTTTTTTCTAAATTAAGTTGCATGTTACGCTAGTAATTAATTTCTATTACGTAGAATATGATGTTTATTTTTTGACATATAAAACGTTTTAATGAACTGTTTTTTTCTTTGTAATGACCCCGACATGGCCTTGACTTTTTAGTAAGCTGAGAAATAATTGTTAAAGCTACTTTAATAGACGGATAAACAATTTTGAAAAGCCTGAAGAAGTAAAGTTTAATAACTGTTTTGTATAGCTTATGAAAATAGTAGAATATATTTTTTGTATTTATGGACATAGTTCTATACTAGTATTATGCGTTCAATGTGTTTATGTCCAATATTATTTACAATTAATATAGTTTATCATTAGAAATTTTTTTAAGTAGTCTAGTAGTTGCTATTTATTGTAGTTTTTCCAAAGATAGTGTTCATAATCGTATAATAAAAAAGAGGTAGTATATTTGATATTATATGTTATGATTTACCATTGAATAAATTACTACTCGATTTGGAAAAAGATAATTTTTTATTTGTTCGAATGATACGTTAACAGTATCCTTTAGATTAAGTTTTGCTAGTAAGTGTGGTTATCGGGTTTTTATGTAAATTAACCTGTGAACGAGATATAAACGGACAAAATTTTTTTTGAATGGCAAATACATTATAGATTTAAAATTATTGTGGGTGTGAAGTGTTTAGAGAGTGCGTAAACGGTGTTTTGTAATTGGGTACGGTTGACAAATTATTCTATTATCCTTGAACTAGTAGTATTCCCTTTTTGGTAGGTATGTCCAAGAGTAAGTTTTGAGTTTTTACATATTAACCTATAAGGCTGATAAAAGTATTTAAGAATATTGGTATTGATTCAACTGTTAGTTTTTTGGATGTCTCCTCTCTATTTCTCTGGGTTTCAAATAAATTTTGTCAGTACTTTAAATATTCTTCACTTGTGAATATACATATACAGATTGCGTATTTCAAGTTACCTGTAAATGTAGATTAAATTTTGCTTAAATGATACAAGAATAAAGTAAGAATGTGGAAAGGAAACTGTGGTTTGTAATATTATAATTTATGTATTAGGCGTCGGTTACAAATTAATTTTTCAACCACCATTTTGCTTATAATTGTCCTTTTGATAATTAATTTCTTATATATTAAAGGTATTGATAATTATAGTCTCGCAAAAATATCATTTAATGATGGTATCATTCCGAGTTATTTACTACAAACACATGTAATTTACTTTTCATTCCATCGATAAATTACAAATTTACACGTTTCATGTAAATAAAAATCTATGTTACATGTTTAATCTATTGTCAACGAAATAGTTTAATAATTTACAATTATTAGCTGTTTACAATAGGTTCATAATTCATGTCCGTATATTTTTTTTTTTTTCACAAGACTGATTTCCTGTTCAAAATTTATGACTTTTGTCAAACAAAATGTATTGAAAACCTGTTATGTTTAATCATGTTCAATGTTAGTTGTCCAAACATAAAAAATTTTATGTTTGTGTGCAATATTGTTCTGTTAAGTAAATATTTTTTAAGGGCTCAAAGAACTTTGTGTTGTAAATACAAATCTTTTTTACATAATAGTAAAAGAATTAAATTATTTTGATAAAATATTGTGTAGAGAGTTAATAAAACCTAGTCATGATTAAGATTAAAAAAATTAAAGCCAATCGTGTTTGCTCTTGTATTTATTGACACGTAGCATGTAATGATACATTTTTTATTGTTTGTAGTATGAAAGGTGCCAAATATTGGATGTATGTAAATTAGTCGAAACATTTGATAATAACTTGATGGACCTTTTATAGTCCTATGTACTTTATATTTAAAATGTGTATAACTTATTTTGTTTTAAATTTATGTTTCAACCATGTATTGCATGGGAGTATAAATTATCGAAATTAATAGTTCACGGATTTATTTCTTGTTTTAACGGGGATGTACCCGTGTAATACCCGGATGTTTTTGGGGCTGTGAGGCGGGTGCATGTTTATCGAGTTACGGTGGTGGGTTATACATTTTTTTTTTTTTGTTATGTTAATTTTTTATTTTTTTTTTTTTTATATTAAATTTTTTCTTAATCTTATTTTTTTAATTCAAATTTTTTATCTGTTTTTTTTTATATGTTTTTTATTCTCTATATTTTTTTTCACTTTTTTTTTTTCTTTTGTTATTTTTCTTTCATTTTGTTATGATCTTTTCGTATTTTTTTGTTTATTTTTTTTTTTCTTTTTTCAGGGTCTCATTAACGGGGGGTTTTTTATCGGTTTCAGGGGCGGGACGGGGTGTACAACATCCTTCAACACCGCCCAGCTCCTCCATAAAAAGTACTATATATACGAATGGATTCTATTTGTATGCATATATTGTTATTGGTAGTATTTACGTAATATTAATAACTAATATTATTAAATTGTTTTTGTGTTTGTATCTTTGTAAGATTGCAAGTTGTGGTGTATAAGATAAAGAAAATTCTTATTGTAATGTTTAGTGAAGAATAGAAGTTTTGATTTTTTTTTTTGCAATCGTAAGTTTCATTATTTATGTTTAAACTTGGTGATAATAAGTATAAATGTACTTTTAGATATGATATTTTAGTGAGTTCTTGATTTTTCATATTTTTGCCATGTAATTCACTATGTTGTGAAAATATTCGTAATCTTTAAAGTTTCCATAAAGAGCGTGTTGACAGACTTGGAAAATCTATACCGTATGTTATGTTTCTTTCAACGGGGTGTGTGACTTCTGTCGGATAGAAAGGTGATTTTCCGTGGGTAGTTGGGGACACATGTCTTTGCGTTCCTAACTGAAAACGTGTGGTCTTGAGTGTTCTCGAGTTTTCTTCGCGTTGAAACGTGGCCTCTTTTTGGGTTGAAGTGGGGTGTGGCGATTCTTTCTTGGTGATGGCTCTTTATGGTGTGTATAGTTTATATCTAAGCGATTTATGGCTCAAAGTTTGATCTTCATGTGACCGATCAATCCTCGATTTGGTGCTCTATTTTACGTGAAGTAAAATCTTTGAAAGATTCTGGTTTTGATTTTTCTTCGCATTGCAAGAAGCGGATTGGGGACGGGTCTTGTACTAGTTTTTGGTATGATATATGGTTAGCTGATGCCCCTCTTTGTGTTCAGTTTCCTCGTTTGTTTGCTCTCGAATTGGATAAGGAGATTGTGGTGGCTAATAAAATGGGAGCTTCTTCGGTCTCAGCTTCTTTTCGTCGGGACGTGCGTGATGGAGCTGAGCGGCAGCAGTGGGATGACCTTTCTTCAATTCTGAACTTGGTTGTCCTCTCGTCTTCCAAAGATAGGTGGACTTGTGATTTGTCGGGAGATGGAGAGTTCAAGGTTAAAGTCATCAGAAACTTTATTGATGACTTGTTTCTCCCTTCGTCGGATGTTGCAACGAGATGGGTAAAATTCATTCCTATTAAAGTTAATGTTTTTTTTTTCTTGGCTTGCTCGTCGGATAGGTTACCTACTAGAGTCAATCTTAGCCGTAGAAGGTGTTTTGTTGGATTCCCATCTGGTGTCCTCTTTGTAATGCTGCTTATGGAGGAATGTTCCAGCCTGTTTTCTTTCGTTGTGACGTGGCTCGAGGTAGTTCTTCTTAAAATTTGTCGTTGGAGGGAATTTGGATTTAGCAGGAGATTTGTTCTTTCTCGGATTGGGATGCTTGGTTCCTTAACCTTTCGACTCTTTCTTCCCGTCTCAAGTCTATTTTAGAAGGTGTTTTTTATGTTGCTTGGTGGCGGATTTGGAGGTTTCGAAATCAGTTGGTCTTTGACGCTTCGCCTCCTAATCGTTCGACGATTTTTGATGACATTGTTTCTTGGTCCTTTTTATGGTGTTCTAGTAGATGTAATACGGTTTTTTCTTGGGAGTATTGGTTAAAAAAAACCCTATCTTATTTCTTTGTAAAGTCTTTCTAGCTCCTTGCTAGTTTTTTTAATAAAGTTGCCGTTCAAAAAAAATATATATAAAAAAGTATTGAATACATATAATAATAGTAAAAATTTATAAATAATGAGGTTGTATATATTTTGAGAAGTTGTTATACGTAGAAAAGAGATTTGGTAGGAATGCAACTACAAAGAAGACCCAAAGGAATCTTTTAAAGCAGCAATATGAAAACTTTACTGCTCCAAGCTCAGAGATGCTTGATCAAACTTTTGATAGGCTTCAAAAGCTTGTGAGTCAGTTGGAGCTTTTGGGAGAAACGATTTTACAAGAAGATGTGAACCAAAAGCTATTAAGAAGTTTGTCACCTGAATGGAACACACATGTTGTTGTGTGGAGGAATAAAACTGATTTGGATACAATGAGCATGGATGATCTCTACAACAACATTAAGGTGTATAAACCAGAAGTCAAAGGGATGTCTAGCTCAAGTTCAAGCACACAGAACATGGCTTTTGTGTCCTCTTCAAATAACAATAATAGCAATACTAATAGTACTGCTCAAGCAGTTAATATTGCTAATGGAGTTTCTGCTGCTAATACTCAAGTTAATGCTGCTAATATTGACAACTTGAGTGATGCTGTTATTTGTGCATTCCTTGCTAGTCAACCAAATAATCCTCAACTTGCACATGAGGACTTGCAACAAATCCATCCAGATGATTTGGAAGAGATGGATTTGAGATGGCAAATGGCTATGTTGACTATGAGGGCTAGAATATTTTTAAAGAATACACATAGGAAGCGTACTATCAATGGCAATGAGTCCATTGGCTTTGATAAGTCCAAAGTAGAGTGCTACAACTATCACAAGAAGGGACATTTTGCTAAAGAGTGTAGAGCTCCAAGAAATCAATACTACAAGAACAAGGAAAACACAAGAAGGACCGTGATGTGAAAAATCCACTTCCACAGCTTTGGTGTCATGTGATGGTCTTGGTAGGTATGATGGATTGATTAGGCAGAAGAAGGACCTAATTATGTACTCATGGCTTACTCATCTTCAAGTTCTGACTTAGAGATATCTAACAATTCAAATTGTTCAAAATCTTGTTTGAAACTGTTAAACTCTTAAATCTCAATATGATCAACTACATAAAGATTTTAAGAAATCTGAGTTAATGGTTCTAGCTTATAAGTCAGGATTAGAGTCAGTAGAAGAGAAACTTGAAGTTTATAAGGCAAATGAGTCTATTTATTCACAAGATATAAAGGTCTTAAAATTTGAAATTGAATGTAAAGATATAGCTATCAGAGTGCTC
Organism: Tanacetum coccineum; assembly: GCA_026074375.1. NCBI lineage: Eukaryota > Viridiplantae > Streptophyta > Magnoliopsida > Asterales > Asteraceae > Tanacetum > Tanacetum coccineum. The sequence goes on from BQNB010121815.1 coordinate 10,099, forward strand.
AGGAAGAAGCTAGAAATAGCTCAAAAAGAAAAAGATAGAATTCAATTTAATGTAGACAAATTTGAAAATGCATCTAAAATCTTAAACAAACTCATAGAAAGACAGATTGTTGACAACTGCAAGAAAGGCTTAGGCTATAATGCAGTTCCACCTCCCTACACAGGAAACTTCATGCCTCCAACACCTGACTTGTCTTTTACTAGTTTAGATAAGTTTGTTAATAAGCCTGTAGTTGAGAATAGAAAGTCTGATAAAGAAGTGTCTAGAGGTAGTTAGGAAGTCTAATGATTATCTAATTATTTGAAGATTGGTGTCAGATAGGGAGGAAAAATGTTCTCAAACTAAACTGGAAGAAAATAGTTAAGCTTAGTTATTGCTAAGATAGAGTTTGTCAAACCTAAGCAACAAGAGAAAATTGCTAGGAAAACTGTTAAACAAGTTGAGAAACATAGGCAAAACACTCACAGTCCAAGAGGCAATCAAAGAAATTGGAACAATATGATGTCTCAAAGACTAGGAAGCAATTTTGAGATGTTTAATAAGGCCTGTTATGTGTGTGGAAGCTTTGATTATTTGCAGATTGATTGCAATTACCATCGAAAACAGTTTTAAAATCAAAGGATGGTAAAACTTATTTGGAACAATGCTCAAAGGGTGAATCATCAAAACTTTGCTAAAAAGACTTACCACTGTACTAAAAGAACATGGTATCCAAGAGAGATAATGATGTCTGCTTGATCAGTATAATACTGATAGACAAGTTAATGTTGCTCACCCAAAAACAACAGTGAATGTTGTTAGACCAATTCCATATCTTTCTAAAAAGGCACATTCAACTGTAAGCGGGCCCATTCATAAGAAATTAGCATTTAAAAACAGTAAATTTAATCAGAGGGTTAATACTGTTAGGGATAAAAATGTTAATACTGCTAGGCCAAAAGCAGTAGTTAATGTTGTTAAGGGAAATAATGTTAATGTTGTTAAGGCCTTAGCTTGTTGAGTTTGGAAACCAAAGACTAAAGTTTTAGAACATGTTTCTAAAAAACCAAACAGTGCATCAATACCTGAACCAGAAGAAGTTTGATTATATTGATGCACAAGGCAGATCCAAGTCAGTGATGGCTTGGGTCCCCAAAAGAAACTGATTTTCTTATCTGATGTGCAGGGCAATCCACAAATGGATTTACAAGATAAAGGAGTGATTGATAGTGGATGCTTAAGGCACATGAAAGGGAACATGTCCTATCTTACAGACTATAAAGAGATAGATGGAGGATATGTTGCTTTTTTACGGGACCCAAAGGTGGAAAATCCACAGGAAAAGGACTATTAAAAATGGTAATCTAGATTTAAAAATGTTTATTTTGTGAGCGAGGTTAAAGTTTATCTCTTTAGTGCTCAAAATGTATGATAAAAAATAATAGTGTTCTTTTTATGGACACGTGACTGTATTGTTTTATCTCCAAACTTTAAGTTAATTGATGAAAGTCAAATTTACTTAGAGTTCCTAGAAAGAACAATATGTATAGTGTTGATTTAAAGAACATAGGTTTCTAAAAGTGGGGAGGGGGGGGGGGGGGGGGGGGGGGGGGGTGGTTTTAACTGCCTTTTTGCAAAAGCCACATCTGATGAATCTAAACTTTAGCATAGAAGGCTAGGTCACTTAAATTTTAAAACCTTGAATAAATTGGTTAAGGGAAATCTTGTAAGAGGTTTACCTTCTAAACTTTTTGAAATGATCAAACCTGTGTTGCTTGTAAAAAGGAAAGCAAACACACAAGCCTCTTGTAAGTCCAAACAGAGACTTAATTAGTCCTCCTTTCATTTGTTGCATATGACTTGTTTGGGCAACATTTGTAAAAAGTCTTATGAAGAAAATGTATTGCCTAGTTGTCAAAGATGATTTCAGTAGGTTTTCATGGGTTTTCTTTCTAGCTACTAAGGTGAGATAGTAGCATTCTTATAGTCTTTATAACTAGGATGAATCTAGTAGATCACAAGTTTTTAGGTGATTAGAAGTGCTAATTGGGGAGCGAGTACAAAAACAAAGGATGAATCTGTTTTGTGAGATAAAGTGTATTTTAAGGACAATATAGTGTAGCTAGCACTCCTCATACAAAATGAAGTTGCTAGAGGAGAAATATGACACTAATTGAGTGCTAGGACTATGCTAGTGATTCTAACGTTGCCAAACTACTTTATGGGCAGTAGCAGTTAATATGCATGCTATGTGCAAGAAATAGAATGTGAGTAAATAGTTAAGCCTCATATCAGACCCATAGACTTTTTCATGGTAGAACACTAACTTTAAGTTTTATGAGACCATTTAGGTGTCCTGTTACCATTCTTAATACCATAGATCCATTAGGCAAATTTGATGGTAAGGCTGATGAAGGTGTCTTTGTTGGATACTCTTTGAATAGTAAAGCTTAGAGTATTAATAGTAGGAACAAGGATAGTAGAAGAAAACTTGCATATTAGGTTTAGTGAGAGTGCACCTAATGTTGTAGGTAGTGGACCTGATTGACTAACAAGAACAGTGAATTATGAGCCAATTGTTGTAGGTACACAATCTAATGGTTTTGCATGTACAAAAGCAAGTGATAATGCAGGTCAAGCTAGAAAGGAGACAGAACCTATCAAAGATTACATTTTGCTACCATTATGGACTGCTAATCAACCATATTCCCTAGATCCAAAGAGTTCTCAAGATGATGGAACTAAACCTTCAAGTGATGATGGAAAGAAGGTTGATAAAGATCCAAGAAAATATAGTGAAGGTATTGATCAAGAGAAAGAAGATAATGTTAACAACACTAACAATGCTAATGCTGCTAGCACAAATGAAGTTAATGCTATTAGTGGAAAAACAAGCATTGAACTTCCACTTGATCAAAATATTCTTGAATTGGAAGATTATAGCATATTTGAAGATGATTAAGATGTTGGTGCAGAGGCTGACATGAACAATTTGGATACAACAATCCAATTCAGTCCTATTCCAACTACAAGAATTCATAAAGGATCATCCTTTGATCAAGTGATTGGAGATGTGCATTAGCTACACAAACAAGAAGGATAGTCAAAAGAAATTTGAAGGAACATGGATTTGTTAGTACTATTCAACAAAGAACAAACCATAAAGACCTTCAAAACTGCTTGTTTGCTTGCTTTTTATCATAGGAAGAACCCAAAAAGGTAATTCATACATTGAACGATCCAAGCTAGATAGAGGTTATGCAGAAAGAGACTTCTTACAATGCAGTTACATGAAAGTTTGGACTTTAGGGATATACCAATAGAAAAAGGGCTATAGGCACTAAATGGGTTTTCAGAAATAAAAAGGATGAAAGAGGAATTATGATAAGAAATAAAGTAAGATTGGTTGCTCAAGGGTATACACAAGAAGAAGGGATTAACTATGATGAAGTCTTTGCCCCTGTTGCAAGAATTAAAGCAATTAGGCTATTTTTATCTTATGCTTCATTTAAAGATTTTATGGTGTATCAAATGGATGTAGAAAGTTCTTTTCTCTATAGAAAGATTAAAGAGGAGGTGTATGTATGTCAACCACCAGGATTTGAAGATCCAAACTTTCCTGTTAGAGTATACAATGTTGAAAAGGCAATGTATGGACTACATCAAGCTCTTAGAGCTTGGTATGAAACTTTGTCAACATATCTGTTGGACAATGAGTTTCAAAGAGGGAAAATTAACAAAACCTTATTCATCAAAAGATACAAAGGTGATATTTTGCTGGTCCAAGTTTATATGGATGATATCATCTTTGGTTCAACAAAGAAGGAGCTATGCAATGCATTTGAAAAGTTGATGCATGAGAAATTTCAAATGAGTTCTATGGGAGAACTTACATTCTTCTTGGGATTACAAGTAGAGCAGAAGAATGATGGCAGATTTATTAGTCAAGATAAATACGTTGGTGAAATTTTAAAGAAATTTAGGTTTACAGAAGTCAAGACTGCAAGCACACCAATAGAAACTCAAAAGCCTCTGCTCAAGGATGAAGATGGTGAAGAAGTGGATGTTCATATGTATAGTTCGCAATTATGGTTCATCATGTGTATTCTTACATCTTCAAGACCTGACATCATGTTTGCAGTGTGTGCCTGTGCTAGATACCAAGTCAATCCAAAGGTTTCACATCTTCATGATGTGAAAAGGTTTTTAGGTACTTAAATGGTCAACCAAAATTGGGCCTTTGGTATCCAAAAGATTCTCCTTTTGATTTGGTAGCATACACTGGATAGTGATTATGCTAGAGCAAGCTTGGATAGGAAGTCTACAACAGGAGGTTGTCAATTTCTTGGATGTAGATTAATATCATGGCAGTGCAAGAAACAGACAGTGGTTGCAAATTCCACAACAGAAGCTGAGTATGTGGCTGCTTCAAGTTGCTGTAGACAAGTGCTTTGGATTCAGAATCAACTACTGATTATGGGTAGCGAATTTTATGCCATACCAACAATCTTTATGACACTTAACATACTATTTGCATAATTTAAAATCTGTTTTCATTAAAAAACAAAGCAGATAGTGATAAGACATCATTTTATTAGAGATTGCAATGAAAAGAAATTGATTTAAATGGTCAAAATCCATACTAACAAGAATGTTGCAGATTTGCTTACAAAAGCCTTTGATGTAAGTAGATTTCAATATTTGATTGCTAGTTTTGGAATGTTAAATCCTTAAAGTCTTTTATTTCTTTTTGTTTTTGTAGAGTTTTGTATGAATTAGTACTGTTATTCATGTCATTAAAAGTTTCTGCTGCTAAGTATAATTAGTGTGATAGTATCCTTAATACTGTGAGTTATCTACTGTTAGTTATACTTAATACTGTTAAGTATAATTAATACTGTGATCATTGTGAAAATTTGCAATGGCTTGTGTTTTCTTGGTTTTTGGACTAACATTTTGTAGAAAAAGCATAGAAAAGTGTTAGATTGATGATGGAAAAACTGGTTATTAGAGAAAATAGACAGAGAGTTTTGGTGAGAAAAAGAATTGAGAGAATTGGTGAGAATAAAAACAGAAAGAGAGCTGTGTGGAATAAAAACAGACAGAGTGATTTGGTGAGTAAAAGAATTGAGAGAAGTGGTGAGTTAAAAAACAAAAAGAGAGTTGAATATATTAAAAACAGACAGAGTGTTTGGAATGGAATTGGAGTTAATGCTGGTGACTCAAAGTTAATGCTGCTAGGCATAAACTTACTACTGCTGGTGAAAGTTAATGCTGCTAGGCATAAACTTACTACTGCTGGTGAAAGTTAATGCTGCTAGGCATAAACTTACTACTGCTGGTGAAAGTTAATTGCTAGGCTTAACTTACTACTGAGTTACTACTGCTAGGTTACTTACTACTACTAGTTGAAAGTTAATACTGCTAGGCACAACTTACAACTGCTGGTGAACGTTAATGCTGTTGAGGGTAGTTTCATAAATACTTCGATTAAGGGTTTCATTCAATCATTTAATCGATTTCAATCTTTCATATACTCTCTAATCATAAACCCTAACTCAATTTCATCATTTATCATCAAAACCCAACACAATGACGACCCTACAATTTGCTGATACTCATAATTTAGTCACGTTTTTGACTAAATCTGCTGAAAGTGAAGGATTTGAGCAGATAGTGAATTTTCTGAATGTAAGTTCTATAAGATATGCTTTAACTGTTAATCCCACTATATATACTTCATGTATTGAACAATTTTGGGCCACTGTCAAGATGAAAAACTGTAAGAAGAGATCTTCAACTGAAAGATGCTGATGGTGTTGATTGTCTGCCAAATGCTACAATTTTTGAACAACTTACACTCATGGGGTATGAAAAACTTTCACAGAAGCTTACTTTCTATAAGGCATTCTTCTCTCCCCAATGGAAATTTCTTATTCATACTATTTTGCAATGCCTAAGTGCTAAGACTACTGCATGGAATGAATTTAGTAGCACTATAGCCTCTGCAATTATCTGTTTAGCCACAAACCAAAAGTTCAACTTTTCCAAGTATATTTTTGAAAGCATGGTGAAGAACTTAGATAGTGTTGTCAAATTCTTGATGTATCCAAAATTTATACACGTCTTTTTGAATAATCAACTAGAAGGGATGGCAACTCATAACAGGATTT